>LOJH01026104.1:0-11141 GCA_001685095.1 Ellobius talpinus
ACTGGGAGTGGGCGTGGCTTGCCTCTTAAAGAGTCAAAAACCATAACACAGGGCCCTTCGCAAAGTGAGTCAGTCTGGGGTGGGTGGGGTAAAGACACATGGCATAGCCAGGTTTACTGTCACACTGTCATTGCTGTTTTCCTGGGGAGAGCTGTCCCTGCCTGTCCTGATCTTCGCCTATGGCTATTCTTTCAAACACTTCTTGTCCAGGGCAGGCTGGGTCCAAGCCACTCTCACGTCGTCCTGCCTTACAGGAACTTCCGGACTGGGACTGGTGAAGGCCCTTGCGGCTTCAGCCATTTCCCCCATGGCTCACGTGCAAAGAGCCAGACTTTAAGGCCTGTATTTTGGCATCTCAGGAAATAACATTTGGGAGAGGAATGGAGAGAGTGTGGCATAAAAGAGAAAGAGGCCTGGTGGGACCCGATGGGTCGGCTTCAGCTTACTGGGGGGATGGGGGTGGGACGATGTAATAAAAAGCAAGTCTAGTATGAGGTGGTGGGACGGGGAGGAGGAACACCCAGGAACTGAGCCTATGGAGGCTCAGCATTATCGAGGGCCCACAATGCTGTCAAAGCGAAAAATGCCTTCAACTAACACAAGCTGTCAGGGAACCGTTTGGAAGATTTCCTCCCTTAAATACCTGAAAACAAGAGTTTATTTCTAGCTGTCTTCCTGGCTAGCTTTTCTATGCATTATTCTTCGGGTTAAAAAAAAATCCAGATCTTCATGTCTTTGAATTGAAATTTCATGTTTCTTGTAACATGTAGGACACCTCGAGTCCTTATTATTAGTATTTAAAAGCAGACTGACCTTGGATGGCATCTGGGCACAGTAACATGGATGAAACATTTGTATTTCAGAATATATTGAGCCGGTGTATATCTACAACCCCGGTGAGTATGGGCTTTTACGAACAGTCCAGCAAGCATGTCTAATAGCTCTTTCCTGTGGGCAAATGCACTTCCTACCCGAGAGAAGGTGGTAACCTGGCAGATCCAGGAGGGAGGAGGGAAACAGTGTGTTCTGGGAAATGCCCTCCTCCCCTGCAGTCACTCTGTGGCCCTCCCAGCAGCAAACGTTCTGGGGAGTAAAGGCGGGGGCACCCGCAGAGCTCACCCAAGGCCAGTCTGTGGGGCCTGTGTAGCTCTATATTCCACAGCTGGAATTAGCATGCAAGTGTAAATTAATTAGCGTCTCAGCGTCTGTGCCACTCCCGAGTAGCTGGATGTCTGATAAGTTCACAGAGCACACTCAGCCTAGTTGAGAACACAGGAACTTACACTTATTTGAGTTAATTAGGGTTACCATACAGGAAACCAGAACTTCAAGCCATCTTGAAAGTGTGCTCTGAGATTTTTACAATGTGGCAGCTTGATGTACAGCCTTAAGCGCTGTTGGTGAGGAATTAGGCGGTGTTGGCAACAGTGAAGCGGCACAGCCTCCCCCTTGGGTGGTGTGGGAAGGGCCTGCTGAACAAAAGGCCAGCAGAAGACATGGGGGGTGTGAAGCCCACCCTGGGAGGCGCCCTGCACAGTGCTGCTGTGTCTGCTCTTCATTTTGATCTAAACCAACAGGGGATTTGATTTTTCTGTTTCCACATGTGGAGACTCAGAGAACTCATAGTCTTCATTCAGGTTCTTGGTTTTGCATTGGGATTATTTCTTTATTGAAGAGAAAAGAAAAAAACCACCTTGCCTTTAAATGTGCCACTTTCTCTCTGTTGGGGAGATGCCTCCTGTCCCCACAGAGGCAAAGCCACTAACTCACGCCCTGAGGACTTGCCTACAACCCCGCCTCCTGGTCCTTTGTGTTCACAAATTCTGACCATTGCACGAGACCTCAGCCGGCTTTTCAAACTAGACATTGTTTTCCTGCCTCCTTGACACCCCAGGAGACCAGTTCTGTGCTTTACCTCAGTGGAGGTGGTGGAGAAGTGTCCAACATTGCCCACATACATAGAGACTCTAGGTGGCACTTGCATTTAGTGACGTGTCTCCTGGTCCTTGAGAGTTCTTTTGATCTCGTGGTAAAACTGATGCATTTTGCTTGTTTGTGATGTAGATCTGGAAGGGCAGAAGCTTGAAGACTCTGGTAAGACACTCTCAAACTCTGGGACATCACATTTGCAAGCTGTGAGCGGGTGGGGAGAAGCCAGAGCTTGTCTTAGCTTACTAGTTCGATCTATCAGATTGAATTCTTTATAAAAACCACACAGGCTGGAGAGATGGCTCAGTGGTTAAGAGCACTGCCTGCTCTTCCAAAGGTCCTGTGTTCAATTCCCAGCAACCACATGGTGGTTCACAACCACCTATAATGAGATCTGGTGCCCTCTTCTGGCCTACAGGCATGCATGCAGACAGACCACTGTATACTTAATAAATAAATAAATCTTTAAAAAGAAAACAAAAACAAAAAACACACAGCACTCAGGCCTGTAGTCATCCCAGAAAACAGAGGAGGGTCTGCAAACTTGCGTGATCCAGAGCTGTTGACAAAACAAATAGCATTTAATTTTCCTAAGTTAAAATGCGGATTCTTTGTATGTGGATCCAGGTAACATGTGTACACGTGTCCACTTGATGAGGATGCTCCAAAGTAAAACTTACTCCAAAGTTTTTAATAAGAAAGGAAAAAAGAAGTGTGGGCTGGAGAGATGGCTTGCTGCTGTTTTAGAGAATCAGGTTCAGGGCTCAGCATTCACAGCAGGTGGCTCATAATTACTATCTGTAATTCCAGTTCAGTGGCTCTGTTGCCTTCTGGCCTCCACAGATACCTGTGAGCAAGTGGAACACATACACCCACTCAGGCACACACATATACACATGGAAATAAATGTTTTTCTGTGTGAGGGTGCATGTGTGAGCCCACATGTATGTGAAAGCCTGCATGCATGTGAACATGTCTGTGGAGGCCAGAGGTTGATACTAGGTGTCTTCCTGTATACTGAGACAGGATCTCTCCCTGTGAACATGAAATCCTCTGTATACTGAGGCAGGATCTCTCCCTGTGAACATGAAGCTCTCACTAGTCGTGTTTTGGGGATCCCCTGTCTCTACCTCCCCCCACACACAGGGATTACAGGCTGGCCATGACACCTGCCTGGCTCTTATGTGGGTTCTGGGGATCCATGCTGTGGTACCCAGGTTTGCACAGCAAGCACCTTATCCACCAAGCCATCTCCCCAGCTTTAAAGTTCCTCTTTCTAAAGATGTTATTGTCTTCCAGGACTAGGGTACAAAGTTCTCAAGTTACTGGAGAGATCATTGAACATTTTTTTATTTTCTTTTTTCCCATGGTGCCTCGAATCAAACCCTGGCCCCCCTGCAAGCTAGGTAAGCACACTATCGTTGAGATACACCCCAGCACCTGGGACAGATTTCCTAACGGTTGATCCAAGAGAATGTGTCAGTAACCTCAAAAGTGACTCTACCTTTAACCCAGTTATAACTCAGAAACCAGGACAACATAGAAACTCGAGTGTAGAACTGTGGCCTCAGGCACCGCGTTAGGCAGGTGCCTCACCTCTGAGCTATCTCCGCCCTCTTTGTACTTTAGTTTTGAACTTGAAGGCAGAGTCTGAGCTGAGCATGATTGCTCACCTTTAACCCAGCAGAGACCAGCAGGTGTCTTGTATGAGTGTGAAGCGAGCCTGCTCTATATAGAGCTTCAGGTGGTAAGAGACCCTGTCTTCAAAACAACACAAATAAAACAAAAAAACAAACACACAAAAAAACCAAACCTCAGACAGGGTCTGATTAGATTAGCTGATCTTGAACTCTTTTTGTAGTTCAAGCCTTTAACCTTGCTCTGCCTTCTGAGTAGCTGGGATTTGCAGGCCCCAGGCCCCAGGCAATCCTACATTTCTTTAAAAGAGACGGCACAGAGTCAGAAAGATACTCAGCTGTGGACAAGCCATGACTCAGAGGCTCTGCCCAGCAGCTGACCAAGCTCAGGTAAGCTCTAGCTAGGTTCACTGGCTGACAAGTGGCCAGAGACCCAAGGCATTAGGTTGCACCCAGAGCACATTGTGACATTCCTATATAACCACTCATGTGGGTTGCATACTACTAAATAATATTAACATTATTAAACATTAAACCTAGAAATTAGGCTTTAAAAAGCATTTAAAGATCCAAGAAAGCACTTATAATAAAGTAAGAGTTGATGGTCTAGCTCACTGAGTGCTGGCCTAGGATGTATGCAGACCTCCAGACACACACATACACACAGATGGTAATGTGAAAATCTATCCAAAGTCTCTGACACAGTTTTCATTTTGTATTGTTTGTGTGTGTATGTATATGTTTGTGTGTTATGTACATTATATATGTTTTATATGTTTTCTGGTCATATACATAATATATAGTAATTGGAAAAATGGAAAATTATTGAAGATTAAAAATTATTAAAAAGTTCAGATCTCATTAATTTGTAATATTTTTTGGTATATTTACTTTGAATCTTTGTGTGTGTGTGTGTGTGTGTGTGTGTCTGTGTGTGTATCTTCTTGTTTGGTTTTTGGGGTTTGTTTGGCTTTGGTTTTGGTTTTTGAGAGAGGGTTTCTCTGTGTAGCCCTTGCTGTCTTAGGGCTTGCTCTGTAGACCAGGCTGGCCTCAAACTCTGAGATCTGCCTGCCTCTCTCTCCCCATCACCTGGCTATATATCTTTGTCCAAAAAATTATCATACTGGTGATCAAATCCCTCCACATTATGGGGCACCCACATGTTGTAGCACACTCGTGGAGGTCAGAGGACAATTCGCAGAAATTGGTTTCCTTTTTACTGTGTGGGTTCCAGAGACTCAGGCCAGCAGGCTGGGTGGCAAGCATCTCTACCTGCTGAGCTGTGTTGCTGGCCCTGGATTGATTACCTTTAATGAAGAATTGTCTGCTTACCTGAAGTGCTATCCTGAGTGACGAGACAGTTCTCACCATAAATTAAGCTTCGGTGGCTTAGTGAGTCTCCCCTTCTCTTGTCATTTTGTCCCCTGTTGTTTCTCAAAGCTTCCTGAGGTTTTCACTAAAAAGAGCCCAATGTAAACCTACATTAATTTGGAAAATGGATACTTTGTCTCATTTTGTAACTGGATATCATGTAGCCCAGGCTAGCCTCCAACTTCCTATGTAGTAGAGAATGATCCTGAACTCCTGATCTTCCTGTCTCTACCTCTCAAAACTGGGATTCCAGGCATTGGCTCCCATATTGACTCTACCCCCGCCCCCCCCCCACGAAAGTTCTTATTCTTAGCCTTAGAAATAATGAGCCAAGGGCTAACCTGGTAAATGAATTCTCTTTCTTATTCTGTCAGACTAGCTATCAGGTTATAAATTAAGCCACTGTAGATGGGACAGATGTCACTTTTGAGTGGGTTTAATGCTCTGTTCAGTGAACCAATATTTCAGATGCAATATTTTCCCATTAATCCTTACTTCTTATAAAATGCAAGTTACTTATTTTGCATACTCAAAGGCTCCAAAGTCAGACCTAATTAATAGCTACAGTGAGAGTGGGGCTAAATCAAGCAGACTTCAGCCCAGTACTGCTTCATTTAAAAATGGATGGACCACATTAGGAAGCTAAACTTGGAGCAATGAGAACTAAATCACAGGTGCTCCTGAAATCTGGCTTAATGGATTTGAATTCATATTGTTGCTGTGACACTTATGACTTACGTATTTGAAGTTTGGAGGTGGGAGACAAGGGAATGTTAGCAGTGTCATTAACTGATAAACACCAACAGCATTTATTTCTACCTTTAGGTAGGAAAAGCTTTGAATCCACTGGACTACCAGGTAAGGTCGTTTTCTCTTTACTCAGAGCTGGTCTGAGCATTACAGACGATGCCAGCATGGGATGATACTCAAAGGTTTTGCTTTAGTGTCATGCCAGTCATCTCTAACAGCTTTCTCTGGAGTAGACTGTGCGCACCCTGCCTTCCCAGGATGCCTGGGCACTGGCTCTGGGCGGGACAGCTAACTGTTTGGAACACTGCTCTGGGCCAGCTTGCTGGGACCTGGTTGCAGAGGGTCCAGGCCTTCCTGAAGCTCTGTAGACACTCTGCTGCTTGGACCCGCTGAGTATCCAGGCTCACAGGCTTCTTCCTCTGGGCCCTGCAAGTAACAAAACACAGTAGTCTGCCGGGGCAGGCACAGCTAAGTGAGGTGCTATTCACAAGCTCCTCAAGTTTGGTATGGATGTACAAAAGCCTGAAGCTATAGTGCAGTGGGACCTGGGGCTGGTGTTCAGTGCTCAAGACCCAGGAGTCGGAAACGACCCAGGAGCAACCAGAGGCCGCTTAAATTCTTCTCTATTTAGGAAAGAAAATTGCAGAACCTTTCCTCCTTCCTGGTAAGCCCCGGTAGACACACTCGAGGGCAGAACACGCCAGCACAGGATAGAGACATGGTCATCGTTACACAGGATTGGGTCCTTTACGGTTTCTTCCTCAAGGCTTGCATTGCCTGGGTTACTTCCGCTGTATTTGCCATGACAGATGTCGCCTGTCTTTCACAGCAGCCGTGAAACACGTGTTTTTAAAAGTAGGAGGGCTAGCCAGGGGCGAGTGTGATGGGAGAAATGGAGCTGGGACTCCAGTAAGATTGCTTAGAAGTCCCTTGGCACTTCATGGTGATGGGGGAGAGAACACAAGAGGGCACATCTTATCACCTTGCACAACAGCCTCTGTGGCTCGGAATTGTCACCTTTCAAATGTGACCACCTTGCCATAGCAACTTCACAGGAGCCGTGATTGGTAAGGAGTATGAAACCACAACCAATGCTTAACAGCCCTTCCTCTGGGTTTCATATAGCCATTTGAAAGATTTTTTTTCCAGTAGATTCTGTTAATTATGGGCATGGTCATCTGTTTAAATGTTTAATTATTCACTTAATTATTTAGTGGGATTGAACCTAGGGCTTATGCATGCTTGATGAGTACTCTACCACCGAGCTACATCCATAGCAGATTTAGCATGTGCTAAATCACATCCATGGTTCTGACCATTGTTGGCCACCCCTGTCTGTTTAGACAGTAGGCCACGTAGAAATAGCATATCACAGTTAACTTACAAACACAGACACAGAAAGCAGGTCTAGCAACTCTTTTGTACTGATCCAGATTGGCAGTGTCCCCTCTTACATCACTTCTGTTCTTTGGGCCTAAGTTTGCACAGTGCTCTTCGGGGTCTTCACAGTCTAATCTGTGGCCATCTGAAAAGCAGCTTCTGAGCTGAGTGTGGAGAACTAATGGGGGCTGTGTAGACAGACCTGGCATTATATTCCCCTCTGCCTCGGGTAACTTTGTGTAAATAACTTCATTTATCCGAGCACCCTCCATCATAAGGTACGAATGACTCCACCTTTCAGGGCTGAGGATCTGATGTCACAAACTATCTGACAGTAGTCAAATAGTAAATAGAAGCTGCCATTTTTATTAACTAAAAAAATTTTTTTTATTTAGGAATTAAAGTGCTACAACCAGATGAAAATCCTCTCTGGATGGATAATAAACCTGGTAATTCTTCGTGGTGGGGAGGCCCATGGAATTCTAAGTTCTTTACCATCATCATTTAGATAGCTCAGGATCTAGGGGAAGGCATCTGGGCTGTAGTTCCTGACACATCATCCTGATGTTAGAAGGGGGAAGGGCTGAGAACTCGCTTCTGTGTGAGCAGGTTGCTAAAGCCTAGAAAAGACTAGGTGGCCTGATGCTGGACAGCGGTGTCCAGCTGTACTTTTATTCCAAAGCAAATCATGAACTGTAGGGTGTAGATGCAAGAATATACTATGGAGTGTGGGAATGAGAACTTTACGGCACACCCTGCAGGACCAGCCTTTCTGTGGCATGCCTTCTTTTCAACTGGTTTTGTGCCCCTCCTGGAAAGCTGTGTGTAGTGCAGGCCTTTTAAGGCCAGGCTCATTTAATCCAGCAAGGTAGATCAGGAACCTGGTGAGGGCAGACAGCCAGACTGACACCCTGGACTCCTAAATTATGGAAGTGTGGGTACAAGTATTCCAAGGCTAGCCACACACCTGGTGGCGGGACAGCACAATTGGGAGCAGATGTCAAAGTTAGACATTGATCTCATGGATGCATCAGCTGATTCCACTCACATCGAACCTCAGACGGCACAGATACCTGGTGCATCCTTGACGTGCTGGCTCTGCCCGGTAGGATAATAGTGTGGTGCTGTGCTTCCGTGATGCACTGGCACTCAGTAAGTGGGAGACGGAGTGGCTTGTATTGGGAATCTGAGTTCAATATACAGAAAAAAGGTTGGTAAACAGACTTCACATTTGTTCTAATGAAAACTCACACGGGGGAAATTTCTCAGGGAGCAGATGTGTCAAAGCCTTCTCTAACCTCACATATGCCTCTGGACCAGTTTCCCTTGGCCCCAGGCCCACTCCCAAGGGAGAAGCAGCTTTCTCCAACTTAATGAGATCTTTCATGTCTAGAGAAGTGTATAATGCAGTAACTCAGAATCTCTTTATGTTCTAGAAGACAAACGTCAAGGAAATGCTGACAATCCTAGTAAGAAATACCTCCTTTTCTTTGGACGATAAATGCTCAAATATAAAAACGTAAAGTTAATTTTTTTTCTCATTAAAAGCTGACAGTTGCAGGCACGTATATGCATGCCTAAGATGCCCCCTCCCCCCATCTGTCTCCTTTACATAGGCACTGTCTAGAGACTCTGGTTAGAACATTTTCTCAAGCTGTCCTTTTTCAAATCAACAAATATTTCATGAAGCCTTCACAGCACCCTGAAATAAGATCCGCAGTAAGATGTCCCTTACCTATACGAGAATTGGATGCTCTGTGTTTTACAGTTATATGCAGTTATATTTGCAGTAAGATGTACCTTACCTATACAAGAACTGGATGCTCTGACTGTGTTTTATAGTTATATGCAGTTATATTTGCAGTAAGATGTACCTTACCTATACAAGAATTAGATGCTCTGTGTTTTATAGTTATATGCTTCAATGCATAAATGCTAAATTCATAAACGTATCCTTTATGAAAATTTGGGTTGGAGCATACTGGAAGCTGTTCCCTAAAAGATCAAAGTGAAGCAGCAGACAGTAGATAAACTGTTTAGTGTTAATTAAAACTATCAGAACAGCAGGCGGCAGTGGTGGCACAGTCCTTTAATCCCAGCACTCGGGAGGCAGATGCAGGAGCTCTGTGAGTTTCAGGTCAGCCTGGTCTACAGAGTGAGTTCCTGGACAGCCATGGCCACACAGAGAAATCCTGTCTCGAAAAGAACCAATCAGAAACTACTTGGTTTATATGGCAGGCCGCTTTGAGGTGTGTGAGCGCTAGATTTACATGTCAGGCGGCACACGTGAAGACTGCAGAGGGTGGGTCTGTGCTTCGCTGTTGAAGGCTATCCTGAGCATTTCAGCTCTGGCTCCTAACAGTGGCAAGAGCTAGCACCTGACTTCAGCCATTAGCACCGCAGTCTACCCTGGACAGCGTCTAGGTTGCCTCTCAGGTGCAGTGCTGCCCACTTGAGAGCCACTCACCTGCAGAGCAGCCTGACTGCAAATCCACCTCTAGCCACATGACTGGCATGTCTGCAACTCTGGTGAGCAAACTCATATGAAGCCCTAATAAACAGCCGTTTCTCTTGGCTTCATGTATTATGAAACCTGACTGGTCTCATACACATCCCAGGTGTGAGAAACTCTGAGAACTCTCCCTTCCCTATGCAGTCTGCTTAAACCAAAGTGTAAGTTCATTCCCCAGGCTTAAAGAACAAGCTAGTTTTTTTTTTTTTAGAACAAGCTAGTTTTCTCCAAAGCCATGTAGTGGGGGAAGCTTTCTTTTTTTGGCCAGTTTGTAGGCTGTGTTTTAAAAATGCAGTTGTATCCAGCTCTAACTGGTATCGGTATGAATGTACACACACTGTTATTTGAAGAGACACTTGAGGTAAACTTTACAATGTATGATCTAACGCACATGGGAAGAGAACATTGCTAAGAAATTTTGAGCAAGAAATAATTGTCTCGATTGCCTATATAGATTTAAAAACCCTGTGAAATCTGAGAAAAAAACAAAACCAAGAACAGTATGCCACGATGATACCTCTAGAAATTTAGCCTGAAACTTCGAAGGTGCACGCATGAGCAACAAGTACCTGACAGGTATCTCAGTGGGCTTCTGACTTGGCCTACTGCTGTTCCCATAGCTGTGCTGTCTGTATAGGCGGAGGATACTCCGTCCACACCACCAGTGACGTGTCCATGACTGTGTTCTCTTTAACAGCTCCGGGTCCCGCCCCTGCTCCAGGCCCCCGGAGCCACCCTTCGGCATCTTCTGGCAGAATGCTCCTCCCGTCAGTCACAGCATCCACTGCGCTCATTGTCACGTCTGCCATACGCATCTTCACTGCTCTCTAGCTCGAAATGACACCTTAATGTTTATTTGGAAGACGCTATGGAGATCACACAGGAGGCCAAGAGAAAAGCTGTCTTTCTCACTCGGACAGATACACTGTGTAAAATAAGAACTGTATATTCGTTCCCTGGCTCACAGTTTAAAAAGCTGGTTCAGATAGTGTCATAGAATTAACTCCTCATTTCTGTTTAAGTTTAGGATTACAAAAATCCCAAAGCTGTATACTTTTGATTGGATTCAATAAAAGTTTTAAGTTTATTAAATGTTTTCCTGTAGAATCTCTGGATATTAAAAGACCATTACTAATGTGGCTGACATGAATTTAATGCCAGAATCAAAATGTGAATGATACCTGTTTCTCTCTGAAGAACCAAACTATAAATAAATAGGTAGACAGAGATGGCAGGCTCTTGTTCCCAGGAGACAAAGCAGTAGAGAATTGTAGGCAGGAAGAGGCCACTTGGGGACTGTAAGACTAGCAGTTCTGGGATCCTTCCCTTCCCACAGGGAGCTTGTTACTTTGCTTCTGTGTATCTGTCTTCTGTCTTTCCTTCTGACCAAACGTGCTTACATGAAAGGTGAGATGCGATCCTTGGTCAGCTATCACCACTGGGCCTGTACTCAGTGGTCATTGTTTAGGTCTATGGAAGGGCACACAGAGCACCAGACACTTCTTTCTACACTTGGCTCCAAAGATGGCAATGGACCTATCTTTTTATTTATTATGTATACA
>LOJH01026106.1:976-13832 GCA_001685095.1 Ellobius talpinus
CTGGGATTGTGATTTGTAGGCTGGTTTTCTTTGTTTTATGTTTAAAAACCACTTCTGAGTGAGTAGATGTGATAATTGTCTTTCTGTATCTGGGTTACCTCATTCAAAATGATATTTTCTAGCTCCATCCATTTTCCTGCAAAATTCAAGCTGTCAAGAATTATTTTTTTCTGCTGTGTAGTACTCCATTGTATAAATGTATCACATTTTTCTTATCCATTCTTCGGTCGAGGCAGCCTCAAACTCTTTCAGATGCCTTTTGGTTACTTTATCTAGAACATTAATTTATGTTTTATGTCCCATAAGGTATGTGGACACCGCAATTTTGTGCATAAATATTAGACGTTTAAATGTTTTTGTATAAAGACATTCAACACCGACAAGTGACTCTCATTGATAGGGAATCTGGAAAAATATTTTACAAGGAAAAGTTCTTAGAATGAGGATAATCAAAATTTCATGAGGTTTCCGCTAGAGCACTGTTCTAGCCTGAAAATCTAGAAAAGAAGAAAGCAGAGTAGCTTGAAGGGATGAGTAGACAACTACAGGTGCTTGAGACAGCCGGTTGTGCGTGCGTGCGTGCGTGCGCGCGTGTATCCTGGACATCTGTTTACTAAGTCCATCTTCCTACTTTATGAGGTAAGTAGTATTTGTTATTCCCATTTCACAGAAGATACAACAAAACGCAGAGAGGTTAAACTTGTCTAAGTTTACGCGGCTGGAAGGTGGCACAACCAGGATACAACTTCTGTCGGCCCAGCTTCAGAATTTGTGTCTCTTTTCCCTGTAAGTAGCGCTTTTCAAGCTGTGTGCCAAGCTGGAAAAGTTTGGGAAGAGGGACAATTCCCCAAACTTGGTGACCCATCGCTAATGCGTCCTTAGCATGTTTAAAAACACTTACTTTGAAATCCATTCTGCAGAATCGTCCTTCTTCAATCGACATGTTTTCTGGCACTTGGATGAAGCGTGGTGGGTAAAACTTCTCCTGGATGGCGTCCTGGTCATTTGCTTCTACTCTTGAGGACGATCTACTTCTACAACAATATTTTAATAATGACTGTGCAGAAATGTCCTTGCTTTTCCACTCGCACAATACAATTAGCCATCACGCTAGAGAGTCCAGAGTCTCTGCTTTGGTTTGATGGCATGGTGACAAGGGAGACAGACACGAAGGGCTTATTTAATGACTGTTAGAAATATAACAATTTAGAAACATCTGGTACAAACTGAATATTTAATATCCCTCTCCTTTTAAAAAATGTCCTCAAGTTGATCAATGTATACCTCATAGTACTGTGATTCCCTTGTTCTGACAAGTTATTTAACATGGAAGCATGGTCCTGCCTATTTGACCAAAATGTTTAAAAAAAAACACCCTTTGAGGTAGCTGATAATCGACATACAAGTTTTCAGCATCACCCTTGACCTTTGAAAATTCACACTGTGTTTTGAAAGAATATAGTAAACTCGAGGGCTGTGTATACTACATATTATATTTGTGGTGGAAAACATCTTAGGTAGCCAAATACATCTCTCTTTACAAACTAAACGGAATTACCTTACTTGTGATGTGGGAACCTGCAGCCGTGCATGTTCCGGGTTGTGCTGCTTGAGATGAAGACAAAAGGAGAAAGTTAACACGCAGTTGGTCCTTTCAAATGAAGCGGAAGTAAGCAGGTGTAGTTGAGAGGAATGTCTACGCTACTTCAGTCGTGACTGACTTTTGTATAGCTACCATTTTAGACACAGGAAATGACCCGACCATTTCCTTAGTAAGGACTCCAAAGAATTAACAGGATAGTCTCACAGGTGCGATTTATAAAAGTCAGCTGAACCCAACAGGGATGGTCGCTTACTTCTCAGAGAGTAGTTTTGTGATAAAAGGGTGATGTGTCCCCCTGACGTGTTTGACTTGGGGACACAGTGCAGGTTGTACTTTAGCAAAGCAGGAATAGATATGAGGTCACTTATGCTGGCACTGGGCAGCAGGTGTCAGGCTACTGCTGAGCAGTTCCACCACCAACAATAAACACTTATTAGACTGGAAAATACTTCTCCTTTTAGCTCATGGAAAAAAATCCTGTTGGACACCATTAGAAATATGGATAAAGCTATAAAAAGACTTGAAACATGAATTAGCTCCTGCCAAATAAAGAAATATTTATTTACCTTTTAAAGTTTATATTGAGTGCCAGAAAATTGTTTCTACTCGAGAATAAAGTGAAGAATTGATGAACATTATAACTGAATTAACTGATTATATATTCCATGCCTGTTTTGTATAAATGTTGATATTCTTGGCACAGTGGAAGATTGAAACTAAGTAGAAAATGTACTCTCTGCCCAAATATCTCTGAAGTATTTGAATAGGAACACAGCAAATCTGAGTACAAACATTTATTTTGGGATGAGTCTCTTTAGCCAATGCATTTTGGCATTTCAAAACAATCTAAAAAATTTGTCTTGTCTAAGATTCCTTTAAAAAAGTCAAAACAGTTTACCAATTCAGCAATCATCCTATTTCTTTAGGAAAAATAAACAAAAACAAAAATCAAACCTAATAATCTAATAAAACTCAAAATCTTCAAAATAAGTTTTTTGTTTGTCTTATTGTTTTTATTTTTACTTTTATCTATTATCTATCTATCTATCTATCTATCTACCTATCTATCTATCTTACAAGATAGGGCTTCTCAGTGTAGTTCTGGCTGTCCTGGAACTCACTCTGTAGACCAGGATGGACTTGAACCAAGAGATTTCCCTGCCTCTCTCTCCCAAGTGCTGAGATTAAAGGTGATGCATCATCAATGCCCAGTTAAAAATAAGATTTTTTTTAAAAATAACTTTTGGTTTTACCATGTTATTTTCAGAAGTAGAGTATTTAAATTACAGCAGAGATATATTTTGTTTATAGTTACTGTAATTGGACATTTCTTATTACTTAGGCTCAATGTTCGGGTGTATAAAATAATAAGGTTTGTGTTTTCTCCCTTCGTTATGTTTCTGCTGCTATCTTTTTGTGATGGTACTACCACCTTCCATTCAAACACTGTCAATTTATTAAGTAATTTTTTTGAGTAATTCTACTAGAAGAGATGGAGATGTCCTATTCCGGCTATAACTGCCTATGCTGTGGCCCGAGTTCAATGCAGTAGATGCTCCGTGTAAACTGGTTGAATGAATGAATGGATAAATGAATGAATGGATGAATGAATGAATGAATGAACTGCTCAGTGTCTGAGATCTACTTCATATTCATTAGACTGTCATGCATCCTTTCTAGTTAGTCTAGTTGCCTTTAATGTAAACAAAAGTCTTTGTTCTTATTTCATATCTATTTCTCAATGAGTTCCCAGCTCCATCTCTGTTGCTCACAGCCTTGAAGACTATTTAAGAGGATATAGCAGGCAGCTTGAAGGGTAATAATCCTTCAGTTTGTCTTTCCCACCGTACATGTGTTTTTGAGTTACCTGTTATAATTAAGTTGGTCAGGTGCAAATCTGTGTGTATTCACTCTATTCTGAAGTTAATCCTTTTCTGGAAAATGAGCTTCTATTAATCTTAATTTTAATTACCCTCAATAGAGTCATCTTATTAGTTTGTTCAATAAAAGGTGTGTTTAAACTCGGGAGCATGGCAGAAGCAAGTAGATGTGTCACAAACATGGCTGAAAACATCGAACAACTTAAAAACTGCAAAAAAAAAAAAGAAAAGTTGCCTGAAGCTGGCCAGAGTTGTGTGCCTCTGTGGTCCCAGATACATAGCAAGCTGTGGAAGGAGGATCGATTCGGCCAGATTTGGGGCCAAAGATCCTATGCCAAAAGGAAAAACAAAGGTCACAGTTACACATCAGTCATTTTAATTTACCTGTGAAGAATCTTGGACATCATTGTTTGGAGCTTGAAACACAGCAGCAGCATTCTGGGGACCTAGCAACCTGCGAGCCATCTTCTCCTCATAGGTCAGCCTCTAGAGGGCGGTGATGAGATTTAGTAAGAGGTGTGTGAACAGATATATCCGGAAAACCAGTACTCTGAGTCAGAACTTCAAACTGTGCTCCCATGTTTTGAATTTTAGTTTATATGTTTCATAAGGAGCCTTGTCTTCAAGGATGAGCAACTAATTCAATTAAGAGCTATTAAGAGCTATATAAGAATCACAGCTGTTAAGGTACAAAAAGTTGAGTTGATAACATTTTCCATTAGTTACTTGGCAGACAGACATTTTGTGAGAAGGTAATGGTTATTTTTTTTGAGAGAAGATTTCATGGGTCACAGACTTGCTTTGAACTCATTATCTAGTCAAAGCTGACTTTCAACTCCTGATTCTTCCATCTCTACTTTTCCAAAACCCTAGGGCAGGGAGAGTAGAAATGTGCCAATATATTGAGCTTTTGAGAAAATAATGTGTAAGACAAAAGTTTTATTGTATTATCTATGATTTTTTTCTTTAAAGCTGCTTCATCCATTTACTACTAAAACCCAAATGGTGAACGTTGTTAGAGTAATAATGAATTGTAAACAAGCAAATGTTCCTTTTTTTAAAAAGCGAATCCTATTTCTTGCTGCCTCTATGGCCATAGATCTGTGAGAGACAGTGGTAATGTGTGTGTGTGTGTGTGCGCGCGTGCACACGTGCATGTGTGAGTGTGTGTGTGTGTAGTGGTACTGGGTATCAACCTGGTTAGGTAAGTGTCCTATCAGTGGGCTATATTCTCAGCCTCAGAACTTTCTCACTGGAATTAGATCTTTAATAGTATAATTGGCCTTCTGTACGAAACAACAGATAGCTTGCCCACTTGATTTCCATTATGAAGGAGGGTGTCCTTGCATTTCAGCTTTCTCTCCAAATCTTGAATCAACGCTTCTTTTGATCCTTGGATTTCATGGTCAGGAGTCCTTGGAGTGGGCTTAGCATTTGCAGTTTGGGATGGCATGGCATTTACTGGTTGGTTAACCGAGGATTGTTGATAGCTTTAAAAAAGAAAAAAAACCCATGAAAATGATAGAATTGAATTCATTCTGTAAGCCATGTTTAGAAACATTGAGATTACCACTTAGAATTTCTAGTGTTGTCAAGAACACCAATGACTCTGGTAACAATCAAGAAGGATGCTATAAGAATGGCTACTGACTTTATCTTCTCTCTTGGCAGGAGAAAATGAATATAGTAGGAGGGGGAATTTAGACATAAGGACATCTAGAAGATCCTCCCTAAGGAATGTGATAGTTACAAGAAGCTTTTAGGTTCTTTCAGCATGATTGTTGAATTTCTTGTCTGATGGAGAAATGGACATCAGGCAGTAGTGTGCTTCAGCTGCCTTTCCTGGGCTCAAGAGGGCTGATTTTTTAGCATCTGTTTCTAATAACATGTGATCCCAGTAAGGCTTAAAATTGATGTTGTCAAAGTGTTTATACCAGGAAATTTGGTAAATACTGTCAATCATGGCTCTTTCTTTTAGAGCTGAATTGACCAGCAAATTACCTGTTTTTTTTTTGTGGTTCTACTGCTCCTCAATGGGATCTCTGGCCTTGCTATTAATTTCCAATTCCAGTTAATTTTATACCCCAAATGATCCAAACCACTACATAGAAATAAGGGAGGAAGGAAGGGGAGTGGGGAAAATGTATAGTTCAATTAAAAACAATGAAGTATATAAAAATAACTTTTAAAGTAGTGATGATTTCTTTTGCATTGCTAAGCTGATTAGTTTTGGGTAGAGAAAGAAAAGGATAATTAGAGGAAGATAGAACATGAAACATAACTTTAAAAAAGGATTTGGAAAAATTCACTAATCTGAAAATAATTTGGAGAGTTTAAGTTCTTATATCACATTCTGCTCCTAAATGTTTATCTAAGCTATCCTGAGTTCTTCCAAATTTCCATACTGACATTGGTAAAGAGCAGGGACAGCAATTAGAGAATCCTGTATGGTTAACTGTTTGGTGGATCAAACTTTTCCTAGTGTTTTACATTGTTTGAACTTAGTTTTCTGAATTAGAACCCTACACAGGCAAACTTGTATCATTCTAGCTGATGGGGGAAACTGACCACTGCTCTAAGGAATACTTTACAATGCTCATGATAAATGTTCCCTAGTCATCCAGATCCAAAGGAGATCAAGATTCATAAAAGGACTTGTGATTCAGAGGAAATAAAGACTGAGTGGAGCCAGAGCCTTCACTTTGTGGACTGGGGCCACTCTGTGACCTGGTGATTATCCCAAGGGTCAAATGTAAACAGACTGACGAGTAACAGGTGCCATCACTCGCCATCCTGCCACTCTGTCCACCACTGTAAAGCACAGCTGTGGGAGATACTGCCAGTTGAGCCAAGATATACTATCTTAGAAACTGATGGTGCCCATTCTCCCTTTACAATCTAGATATTTGAGTTTTCCAATTGACTATATCAATCCCTAACTAAAGTCTTATTTGTCCAATTAAGTAAATAGTCAAATCATCAAATAGAAGTAAATAGTGAAGCCCCCTCCCTTGATTAAATTCCTAGGCCAAAGCAGTGGCCTTTTTTTTCCCTTGAAGCTCACAACTATTAATATGTTTATATTCACAATGATTCATTTCTTGTTCATAATTAAGGAATATTAAAGCCCCTTAATAGTCCTGTAGTGTTTGCACTGATAAATACTTATAACTCTTATAAACAGAACTCTTTCAGTTCTAGAGTCCCATCTGTTTGAGAGCCACAAGTGCTTGGTAAAGTGAATTAGACTCAGACAATTCTGTTCTCATTATATTTTATAGAAAGCCTGAAGGACTGTTAATGACAACTAAGCCTGAGAACCACAAGATATCCTTAATTGAATGACTACATAACCTCACTGTCTGCACATTTGGTGGTATATGTACTAGACATAATTATATGTTCTTACTTATAAACTTTTATTATATTTTTGTATAAACTTATATTACTTTTACACTGCTTTATAGGTCTTTTTTTCCTTACCACTAATCCTGTTTGTTAAATACGATACAGCTCAGAAAACTGGATCACCAAGCAGACTATTTGCTGAATGCCTCATGGCAAGCTCTTTGGAAGCAATAATTAGAATGAAAGAATCCCACTCACTTTTCCCTGTGTGGTTTGAACAACTGCTAAAACCATTGCCTAAGAACTGTCCATCATTGAGAAGCAAAGTAGGGTTTTCAAGAGTCTTTAGGCCAGAAATCAAGGGATTGCTTTAGAAGATGGAGCAATCCTGAGCTCTTCATTATAATGAGAGAATTGTGCACAAATGTTCAAGTGCCAGGGCTTTCCACCCCACACAGCTGGACTCAGAATGGGTATCAGGTAGCGATGGCAAGATTAGAAGAGTTATCTACAGTTGCTGAAAATGGAACAGCTAAAGCTGGACCTTTGATCTCTGGTCTGGGGACCTCCTAGGCTTGCTTTCTTAGTCTCTATTTTTGCCTCTCCTTAGTTTTGCGCAAAGCTAGGTATGTGGTTGAGGCTCTGTGAATATTTGTTTGACAATTTTTTTTCTTAGCAGAATTGGAATAGGATTGAAAGACTTTACTAGGAAAAATATTACAGTCAGAGTAGGTTATATATTTAAAATTCCAATATAAGAAACTTAGAAATACCAAGAAGCTACCTGGAGAATGATCATATTAATAATTGTGAACAAAAAAGAAATACAAAGTATGAAATGAATACAATGAGATTTTGTGGGGAGTTGGGGAGGAAGGCAACCTTTTAAAATATTAAGTCTAAACTATGAAAATGTTATAATCCAAAGCAGGAACTATTGGTCATCAGCCATTAAATATAATTCGATTTAATATCTATAGAATTCCAACCTGTTTTTGAGTGTCCTGATTTTTATTTTTAAAAGTATGAAATAGGTTTCACTACAAGTTGAACTGCTATGGTCAATTTAGCTGCTTTTCTGGAATTTCAAAGAATAGTATAATTTTTAGAAAAACTAGCTCAGTCATCTTATTGGTGAACACTTTAATAATTCATACAAGTAAATTGCATGAGTACCAGTTTATGTATGGATAGGAAAACCTTCCACTTCTACACTGATTTATAGGTCCTTTCTCTGTTCAACATCAAACAAATCTAGAGAAGACATCAGCAAGTATTTCACTAAGACTCCAACAAGACATGGTCCTCCAGACAATGTTTGAGATGCCTCTCGTTTAATTGCTGATATTCTCGCCAGCCAAGAAATATGAAAACTGATAGCCCTAACTTTAAATAAGTACAAAGTATTCTGTTCATGTTTTAAAAAAAGCTCGACTCCACATGGTGTCCCTTCCTTGGGCTGAGTTCCTCCAGGACAGTCTCTAGCTATGGAAATATAGCGCATGCTTGCATAAGGCTGTAGGTATTCACTCCTGGATTTAGAGCATCTGACAAAGTTCAACAAGTTACAGCTTCCCTTACCAACACAAACCTTAAAACCACGATCCTTCTTCCGTTCCAGCCTCCCTGCTGATGCCAGTAAGGACCCTTTATGCAAGTGGCCAACTGACTGAGTTCCAGACTTTTAAAAAGTGTTAATTTTAAATTATATTAGCCATGTGGATAGTCAGGCTTAGAGAGAGAAGAGGGTAGGAAGAGAAGACTATGAGAAGAAACTTAATAGCCTTTGCTCATAACAGAGGAAATCCTAGACACGGAACAGACAGGTGTTCTGCAACCCAGCCAAGCCAGACCTCAGAGGAATTAAATTTGCAGTGAGAGGAACTTAGCTTAGAGCTAAGCAGAAAGCTCACCATTCCCTGGTGTATTAGAAATCTGCTCTTTTTCCTTTCTGAAGATGATAAATAATAAGGATGTACTTGTGTGCAATAGTGCGATAGAAGGTAATTTGAGTCCCGCTCCGTCTGGACACTGGAGAAGGCTTAGACGACATCTTACTGCCAGTTTCCTGGCTCAGTGAGAATGAAGCTCACACTACTGATTTGCACTCTAAAGAATAACAGCAGCTCACTCTGAGATCTCCCTGGATAAAGCTCATGGCGCACTCAGTGTACACAGGTTCACTTACTTGGAGTCCACAGCAGATAGGATCTTACTGTTACTGTAATCAGGTTGAGATGGTAAAATAGAGCTGAGGAAGCTGGCTGGAGACTGGTTATAGGTGGCAGTAACCTTTTGGCCTGGGCTGGCGCCCCCAAGCTGCTGGGAAGCAGGATAAGCCGAGGAAGACACGGTTATGTGAGAGCTCACTGTGGACGAGGCAGAAAACCTCTGCTCCGTGCACTGGCGGGGCTGGATGACGATGGAGGACTGTTTGGTCTGGCTAGGGAAGCTGGGGGCTTCCTGTCCTGGAGGCTGCAGTCTGGAGCCACATGGATTTTGGGACTGGATGAAGTGTTTTGGACGTTCGTAGTTAAACATGCTTAGCTGGTATGTGCAAGATGGGTTTGCTCCCCGACAGGTAGAGTCCTGACCGCGAGGCTGCGAGAGGGGAGTACAGAAGGTTGCAGCAAGTCAGAAGCAAACTTTAGTGCGGCCCCGCTTGCTGAGATCTCGAGAACACTGTACTCCTGGCTTCAGCAGGTTTTTCTTGAAGAATATTGTTTCTGAAAAGGGGGGGCGGAAATCATTAACTTACAAGTTTAGTTTAAACCATATTGTTTACTTGACACTGTCAGCAAAAGCTTTTAGGGCTGCCTCAGGGTGGAGTTTTTCAGCCTTCTATCTTTTTCTCTCTACCTCTGTTGCTGCCCAGGTGACATTCCTACTTAGGATAAGTAAAAATGACTCAGTGTGCTTGCTCGTCTCTAGGAGAAAGCATGTGTAGAGGTTTCAAGATATACACCACAAACTTTTTCACGGAGCATTTTCTGTTAAGAAATTCTTTTGTTGTCACACCGTGTGATAGTTCTGGAGCCTCATGATTGGCTCTTATCAAGACACTGTAGATTCCTCGCCCTCAAAGATGTAAAGATTGAAAATCAACAGCAGTCAATGTATGTCAGCCTTAATCAAGACAAATTCTTCCCCTTTCTCATCAGAGTACATCAGTGCCCCTTTGATCCAGCAATTAACACTACTTTAGTGCCCATTTGCCTTTTCCCAATTTCAAAAAGTGGAATAAACATTTAATTTATTATGGCCAATTTTGAATTAATTTTTCCTATTATACCTCACCGCTTCTTTTTCTGCCCTTGATTCACTATTGAGCATACTACCAAAGGACAAGGAGACTAAAGACTGACTGTGTGCTCACTTGTCTCTACATGTATAACAGATATTGCAGACTGCATTTGCAAAGTCGAATGTCATTTTTCTTGTTATGTTTAGATTATACTTTCTCATTATTGACCTCAATGGTATCTTAATTATCTAGTTTATTTGTTTAATATGTAATTTAGGCTAGCATTGGAGTCATTCTAGTTCCTCGTGTTATTTTCAATGGCGATCAGTAAGTATAGACATAACTAAAACCCCCATGAAACTAGCCTGTTAATAAAGGAATGATGGATGCTATGGCTCTTACTGGTGGAGTGAGTGGCCTTTCTGTCTTCTCACAGCTGATCCCCATTTTCCCTCATTTTGCTGTTAAAATCCACCCTGAGGATTATCTCTGCCTCTGATTTTTCCTGTTGTTAAATAAGGGCCAGAGCAAATGTTCCTGAAAGTTACTGTGATACCCACTATTTTTATTCAAAATATCAGATAATTTAATTTAAAATATATTACTTTGCTTCACATAATATAGAGAAACTGAAATTTTGATGAACCAAATGTTTAGTTGTGAAGTTTCCCGAATTGTTTACCCATCAAATCTGGGTGCTGTATAATCATTTGCATTTCAGTCTGGAGGGAAATACTGTTCAGGATTTATCCAGACCAAGTCACCTCATCCTAGAGATTTGCTCGGCAGGCTAGAGTTAAGTTATCACTAGCAGGGGCAAAGTTGCAAGGGACTGCATAGGAAAAGGCTCTGTGGAAGAGAGAAAGCTTCAAAATTTATCTATTCCCTAATTTCAAATTTCTGAACCCAAACGCTAGCAACCAGAGTGCATTGTAGAAACGAACTATGTGAAGCCTTTTAATCATCAGGGAGAAAGATACAGAGGGTGGGGCAGTTTAATAGAAACCTTTGTTTCCTGAAATAAAACGGCTTTATTTCAAGACAACTGGTTTTATAGCAGCGGGTCTCTTTGATGATTTTAGAGTTTGGTTCTTAATTTTCTTCCTGGGCAGGACAGTTATTCAGGCTTGTGACTAACTGCCTAGGACATAGGCTGGAGATAGTTTCCAGCAAGAGTTTTTAATTTTTTTAAAACATATTTTCTGAATGCTGACTGTCTTAAGCATGTTGGTATCATTTTCCTTAGGTAATAATATTGTATTTTTAAAACTCAGGTAAATATATACAGTTTCGAAAATTTTACTCATGTCACTACAATATTTCGTACAGACGTTCACAAAATGTTGATGAAACAATATATTTCCCAGACAACGTCACTTCTTGTTTGTCGTGATTGTTCCACAGTTCAGTTTTCTATCAGATTCTGATGGTGTTTTTCTTTCCCTATTAATGATATTTCAATTTTAAGGGCTGGAAACCAGGTATTCTGCCATCTCAATTATAAAAATACTTTAGAAATTCTTAATTTATTAGTTAATATTTGCTAATTTTAACCATTAAAAAAATTCCCTTTGGCATAACATAAACTTTCACAAAAGACTGGGCTGAGAACGCAGTACAGGGGCATAACTGCAGCCAGATCAAATTAATCCTTCATAGGACAAGCAAGCTTTAAAATAAGAATGCAAAATTCTCTTTGCTTGTGTCCTCTGCACAAGGCTCCTACTTTCAGTGGACTGAACAGGCTCCTTTATCTTTAAGATTCTGTACAGTACCATTTAATTTTGTAACTGTCAGCTAGCTTTCTTTCTTTCTCTCTCTCTTTATAAATATGAAGATCACCTTTGCACATATGCCTCTGATCCAAATGAAGAAAAACAAACAAACAAAAACTCAAACCATAGCACAACTAAGGCAGACACTTACCCTGAGCTCAGAGGATGCCGGCTCGGCTCAGCCCACTACTGAAGAGAAGGGAGATGCATCTCCTTCCCTCAGGCTAATGTGACTCTGGGCTTAGTATTGCAGCACCCTGACTTTTATCAGCTGCCAGATAGTGACATCTGATGTGCTTCCTGTCCATCTACCTATGCTGGCATGCCAAAGTAAGAGTCCACAATCTAAACAATATCTCGGATGACTTGGTGATATTTCAGGAGTGGGATTACATGAGCTTCTCTCGCGGGCTTCTTTATTTTAGACACGAATTTTGACTATAAGCTGGCCAGCTTCTATGGGAAGATACTGAAAAGAGGGAAGGTGGAAGAAAACCTGATTTGCACACATGCCGACGTGGGGTCTTTGAGTCTTCCCCATTGGTGAGACAAGGATGAAATGGGAGAGAAGATTGAGGATGAGTTTTTCTTCTCAAGTGAGAGGACCAGTAGGGGAAAGACTACAAATTGATCTTTGCGTCACTCTGCATCTGAAACCTTCTCTTTTTTTTCACTTGCTTAATAAGAATGGGGGTGGAGTCTGATTCAAACAGTGCATTTCAGGAGGAGGTGTGGTCAGGGCGGGTGCCAGACAGCAGAGTCATGATCACATCTGACGCGAAGGCTGGCAAGTGGAAAGTGTCATTTAGTTTAGCAAGTTTTCTGACTCTGCCTGGCATATGTCTCCAAGAACTAACATTTTTATTTTCAGAGTTTTAATACCCCCAAGCAATCAACAAATAAGATTAAGTCTGTCAATGCTTTTTTGCCCCATCTCATTTTACATTGAACATAGAGCTTTCTTTCTTTCTTTCTTTCTTTCTTTCTTTCTTTCTTTCTTTCTTTC
>LOJH01026107.1:3326-18513 GCA_001685095.1 Ellobius talpinus
ATCAAAACAACTCTGAGATTCCATCTTACACCTGTCAGAATGGTCAAGATAAAAGCCATTGATGATAGCTTATGCTGGAGAGGATGTAGGATAAGGTAAACACTCCTCCATTGCTGGTGGTAGTGCAAACTTGTACAGCTGCTTTGAGAATCAGTATTTCTCAGAAAATTAGGAAACAATCTACCTCAAGACCCAGCAATACTGCTTAATCATACCATAAGGACATTTGTTCAACTATGTTCATAGCATTATTCATAATAGCTAGAACCTGGAAACAATCTAGATGCCCCTCAACCGAAGAATGGTTAGATAAAGAAAATGTACATTTACACAATGGAGTACCACACAGTAGTAAAAAATAATGATATCTTGAAATTTGCATGCAAATGATGGATCTAGAAAAAAAATATATTCAGTAAGGTAACCCAGAAAGACAAATATGTACTCACTCATAAGTGGCTTCTAGACATAAAGAAAAAAATCAACCTACAGCCACAACCCTACACAACCTAGACAACAAAGAGGACCCTAAGAGAGACATACATGGATCTACATAGGAAGGAGAAAAAGACAAGATCTCCTGAGTAAATTGGGAGCATGGGGGTCACAGGAGAAGGTAGAAGGGGAGGAGGAGGAATAGAGGGGAGCGGAGTAATATATAGCTCAAAAAAAATTCAGTTCTTTCTACCATGTGAGTCCCAGGGATAGAACTCAGGTTGTTACATTTGGCAGCAAGAATTCTTGCCTACTGAACCATCTGTTTGTGCCCCTCCCAAGTTACTTTTTTCAAACCACAGCTCTAGGCAATGTTGGTATTTTTGTTTGTTTTGGTTTCTAAAACCATGTCTCCCCAGTCTGGATGTAGTTGCGTGCCACTATATCCTGCTCCTCACTCTTTTATGACGTGTCCTACCCCAACCTCTGTAGATTTCTCTATCTTATGTGGAGTACTCTAAATTCCTGTTTCCCCAAAGAAGCCAAACTCCCACCGCCACACCTATTTCTTGCCACATAGGCTCCTGGGTTCAGCCCTGCTTTCTCTTTATAGTCCACCACAATCTGAAAGGTACTTACAGGATGTTTTGAGCCAGACTTATTTATTTGACACTTTTTTGTTTGTTTGTTTTGAGACAGGGTCTCACTGTGTTTATCTGGAGCTTGCTCTGTAGACAAGGCTAGCCTCAAACTCAGAGATCTGCCTGCCTCTGCCTCCTGAGTGCTGGAATTTAAGGCATGAGGCACCACTGTCCAGCTTATTTGACACAATTTCATATACAATTTTATTTGGGAAATTTTACTATGCAATCTTGACTGGAAACCTTTATAATCTTTCAAATCCACATCTATAAAATTAGAAGTATAGCCCTTATCTCTGTACTATGAATGTATATGCATATATAAATTTTTACAACAATGCCTGTTGTATAGTAGGTGACATATCTATATCTAATCTATATCTATGTATATGGCAGCTCTTACATTTTCTCTGTGCATCACTGGTTGTCCTGAAACTCACTTTGTAGACAAGGCTGGCCTTGAACTCAGAGATCCGCCTGTCTCTGCTTCCTGAGTGCTGAGATTAAAGGTGTGCGCCACCACAGCTCTGCTAGCTCTTGCATTTTCAAGTGGGTTCCATTGTTCCTTATTGGTTTTCTGTTTAGACTGCTGTATAGTAATTCCAAAATACTTGTTCATTGATCGTCACCATTTCTGCCAGCATGTTTGAGAATTTTGGCATGCTTTGACCATTTGGGTGAGACAGTTAAATAATTTTAGTTTATACCCTAGCAATCAAGTTAGAGGTTTGTCATGGTAAATTGCAAATTTTAAAAACTGCCAACTTGCTTTATTCTTTGAATTTACAGTAGTATTTTAAGAAATAAGCAATTGATATTCTTTAAGCTCTGTTACACATCTTCCTGTTGAAATAACTGAAATTCATATGTACAGTGTCATAGAAAATCATTATAAAAGTTATAATGGAGTGAAATAGGAGAAAGTCATGTGAGAGTGTGCATGAAGCAGTATTGAAGGTGGTACTTAGGACATAGGTGTGGCCTTAGGCAACCGTGATTGTTATGGGAAATAAAAAGGGATGAAAACTTCACCCAGGAATTCAGAAGCTTTTATGTTTGGATAGGGATGATTTGAGACCTAGGGTGTCACCATATAGCTCAGACTGACCTGGAACTCTCTGTGCTTCCCAGCTGACTCGTGATCCTCCCACCTCTGAGTAAACCAAGAGCTGGGATACAGACATGCACACAATGCCTGGAATGGAAAGGGTTTTTATTGCATTATCAGATATATCAATTAAATTACTTAATCTCTTTTCCTAAATGTTTGGATTCAAATGGGAGATGAATCTTTTAAACTATTATCTAGTATTGTGATTTAGGAAAGGCAGAATGTATTTTTCTCCCCTTTAGAGAGGTGTCTATGATTGAGCTTTCTGATAAATTATCCTACTTGCTTATTCCTTCAGCTGAAATAATAAGACATAGGATTTCTCTTTTCCTATTACATCAAACCCAGAATGGGCCCTTGGCTTTATTTTTGTTTTATGCTGTAAGTTGCTGTGTGCATATAAGTTCTTGGAACCATGAGGGTGTTTGTATCAAGTCAGAAACAGCATAATACTTTTTAGAAGGTGAAGTTGATCTGCTAGTGAGGAATAAAAACAATTCAGTATGCTACTATATCATATATTCGTTCTTAGAAAAAATGAACTTCAAATAAATGTTTCTCAGAGGGTGAGTGACTGCACAAGAGTAGAGGTACTTTGGGAGCTAGAGACATGACCTAGCAGTCTAGAACACTGGCTGCTCTTCTAGAGGACTTGGATTTGATTCCCAATCCATATTGTGGTAAACATCTTTAACTCCAGGAGACCTAACAACTTCTTGGGCACCAGGCACTCATGAGGTGCACATGCAGGTAAAGCACCCATGTCCATAATTTTTATTTTTGTTGTTTTTTTGAGACAAGGTTTCTCTGTAGCTTTGGGGGTACATAAAATTTTTTTAAAGTAGGTGTGTGTGTTTGTATAAAAGAGTACAGGTACTTTGATTAAACTGAGATCTTATAAGATTCTTTTTGTCTTTTCACTCTCTCCATCCCTCTTTCCTCCTCCTCCCTCTTCTCCCCCTTTCTTTCAGCAGTTTTGCATGGTTAAATAATAGATAATTATTTTGGGCTATATTCCTACAATGGACCCCAACAGACAAGGCTTTGAAAAAAAGTCCCTTTATAGTCATGCTGCACATGTAGAAGTCAGAGGACAATTTGGGGGAGTCAGTTATCTCTACCATTTGGGTCCCAGGGATCAAACTCAGCATGGCAGCTTGGCAGCAAGTATATTTGCCCCCAGAGCCACACCTTGCCACCCTCAGTGACACCTTTTCAGGGTGTGTGATGGATGTGTGCTGGGGACTAAACCCAGGGCCTCCCAAATGCTGGGGGCAAGTGCTCTGCCACAGCGCTGCTTCCCAGGCCAGTGTCTTGTCAGTTTCCCCTTAAACTGCTAAGATTTTTTTAAGTATTAACTGTTTACCAGAATTTATGGTAGATTTTAGGAGTTATTTGGTTCTCTAAAAGATTCATTAGAATTCTGATTCAGAGTATCTCAGCTGTTAAAGGTAATTAGATACTTTTTGTCAAGGTTATTCCTAAAATTTTCCTTATTTTTCAGCATTTTAAATTTGTTTCCTTCTTTTTCAATATAAGATATATTTTTTTTTTCTGTCGTGTGTGTGTGTGTGTGTGTGTTGTATACACAAAGGTCAGAGATCAACTTTGGGTGTCTGTTCCTGAAGATTGATCCATCTTGTGTTTTGAGGCAGGATGTCTCACTAGGATCTGGAGTTTACCAGGTATGTTAGGCTGCTGGCCACCTCCCTAGCTCTCAGATTATAAACTTGCATGGCTTTTTATGTAGGTCTTAGGCATTGAAATCAGGTCCTCTTGTTAGTGCGGCATGCATTTTACTAACTGAGCCATTTTCCCAACGTGCTTTCTTTCTCTCTTTTTTTGTGGTTTTTGTTTGTTTGTTTGTTTTGTTTTATTTTGTTTTGTTTTTGAGACAGGGTCTTTCTCTCCATATAACCTTAGCTATGCTAGAACTCATTATATAGACCAGATTGGCCTCAAACTCAGAGATCCGACTGCCTCTGCCTCCCAAGTGCCGGGATTAAAGGTGTGGGCCACCACCATCCAGCAGGTAAGATTTTTGTTTTCATACTTAGGTTCATGGTGTAATGAAAACAAGCGTAGTCTAGAGGCCACAATGAGACCTCAGTTTTCCCAAGACCTTTAGTTTTTTGTTTTATTTTTGTTATAGTTGCTGTTTTGACAGGGTCTCTCAATGTAGCCCAGGCTGGCCTTGACTTGTTATCTTTCTGCCTGTACTACCCGAGTGGTGGGACTCTATGTCTTGCATGGGCCTAGTTCATAATGGGGACAGTGCTGCTGGTATAGACCTTGGAGGGTATGAGTTTTGCTGCTGTAATGATTGTTAAGGCTTTGCTATTAGGTCCAGCTTTGGTGTTCAGTGAGCAGGAAAGAACCAGAAACCTCACAGAAGGTATGATGCAGCTATGTGTGATCTCTTTCAAACATGCCTGCAGGCCTTCCTGTAGGTGAGCAACCTGTTTATACTCACTTGATCATGATCTCAGTTTTGTTTTATGTTTAAGCACAAAGAGAATTTTATAAACATGGTTTTTAATAACGCTGAATTTTCTAAGAATGCAACTACTGTGTAAACTGAGGACAAACCGTACTTTGTTTTGTTCTGGGCTTTACAAGACATGTTTGCTTCTTAAGAAATCTTACTCTCAGTGGCCTTGTTCTGATTGTCCCATTCAACTCATTTGTCTCACTCTTCAATTTTGGTTACCATATTCATGGCAATTTGATAATATATAAGTACAAGCATTTATTTCCTTAATAATACAAACACTGGTTGGCCATACCTGAGTACTTACATATTAAAGTTATTGAGGTGGAGATTGCTTTCCATTTTTGTTCTTAAATGATATTAGGCATTAGATCGTTGTTTTGCAATGATATCTCATCATACTTCCCAAACTCATGATTTTCAGGGCTCCTGCTGCAGCCTCTGTAGCACCTGGAGACCACAGGTGCATGCCATTATACCTTATATTAATCTTTAGGATAGGGGACTGGAGAGATGACTCAGCAGTTAAGAGCATATACTGCTCTTGCAGAGGATCCAAGTTCAATTCCCTGCACCGTGTCAAGTAGCTCTAGCTGCAAGTAACTCCAGCTCCAAGGGCATTCCATGCCTCTGGCCTCTGTGGCCACCTGTACTCAACATGCATGTACCCACACAGAGGCATGCACAATACATGTAAAAATAAAACATTAGCCAGGTGGTGGTGGCACATGCCTTCTATTCCAACAATCAGGAGGCAGAGGCAGGAGGATCTCTGAGTTTGAGGCCAACCTGAGTTGAGATCTGTTGAGCAAGTTCCAGGACAGTCAGGTACATGGAGAAACCCTGTCTCAAAAAACCAAACTAAATAAATGAATAAGTAAAACTTAAGAAAATTGATGATGGATGGATTTTCTGCTTGTATAGTATTTTGACTTTGTGCCCTTTGTAGGAGAAACATGTACTAAACTGTGTTTGTATAGTTACAGGGCAGTCCAGGTTACTTTTTGAGAAAGAAATAAGAGGTCCTCCTGCATTAATAGGTACCTATCCATTTTTCTCCTTCCCCTCCATTTCTCTTTTTCCTTCTTGTTATAAAATGTTTTCTATGTTGGTAAAAACATTGCACTGCTTACAGAAGTAATGAAGCGTGTAATAAAACTCCATACTCTCTATGAGCCTGTGTGTTGCCCAGCCTAAGAAACAACAGTGCCAGTAAAGTTGCTATATTTCTCCTGATTTCCATTCGTCTTAACCACTAGAGGTTAAACTATTCAGAATTGTGCTTTGATTTTTGTTATCAACCCCTTTTATTTCAGAAGCATGTTATTTAATTTTATTGTCTTAAAAATATTTATGTTTAAGTGTATGTATGTCTGTGTCTATATATGTGCCTGTGCACTTGAGTGCAGGTGACTGTGGAGGCCAGAAGACTTCTTGGAGCTGGAGTTACAGATGGTTGTGTACCCTCAGATGTTGTTGGGTACTGGACGTGCGCTCTCTTCACAGTTCATACTTGTAAACACCGAGCCACCTCTCCAGCCTCTAGTTTTGCTGATTTTAAAATTATATCATGGAACGATATTCTATATACTCAAAGATTTTTGTTTGCTTTCTTTTAGTCAGTATTGTGTTTTTAAGATTCAGCTACATTGGCCTGAAAGTGTAGCTCTATTGGGAGAATGCTTGCCTAGCATGCTTGAAACCTTGGGTTCAATCCCTAACACTACATAAACTATAGTAGTACAGACCTATAATGCCAGCACTCAAAAGGGAGAGGCAGGAGGATCAGGAGTTCAAAGTCTTCTTTGGTGACATAATAAATTTGAGGCCAGCCTTGGCTACATGAGACTGTCTCAAAAACTGTTTTCCAATTTATATTGATATATGTTACTGTAATTCATTTTTTCAGAGCGATGTATTGTCTACTTCAATTCATTCTCCTAAAGGTGAATTTTTTTTCTTATTTGTTTGCTATTACACAATTTTCATTACATCTTCTGTTGTGAAATATTAAGATGTGTTACATTTGTTTATGCTGTGGAGCATTTCTTTTAATGATGCAAAAACATGTTGCATTCTTTTTGTTTAACTCTGTGAAGCTGTGTTACTTTGCTTGCCTAAAACACCTGATTGGTCTAATAACCGCCAATAGTGAGGCAGGAGAAAGGGTAGGTGGGGCTGGCAGGAAGAGAGAATAAATAGAAGGGGGAAAAGAGGGATGGGGAAGCAAGAGAGATCAAGGAGCTAGAAAAGAAGAGGCCAGCCAGCCACCCAGCCACCCAGCTAACCACAGAATAAGAGTGAAAGTCAGATTATGGAAGTAAGAAAATGAAAAAGCCCAGAGGCAAAAGGTAGATGGGATAATTTAAGTTAATAAACCTGGCAAGAAACAAGGCAAGCTAAGGCCGGGCATTTATAATTAAGAATAAGCCTCTGTGTGGGATTTATTTGAGAGCTGGGTGGTGTGCCCCTCCAAAACACCAAAAGAGTAAATTGAAACAACAGCCACAGTTTTCAGGTACGTATGGACAAGAATTTTTCTTCTACAGTGAATTAAAAACTTTTTTTGCGATAGGCATTGTCTATGTAGTAGTAGGCTGTCCTCAGACTTGTGACCTTCTTGCCTTGGCTTTCAGTCTGAAATGCTGGGATTGCAGGCACAAACTATGTTGAATTATAAATGTTTTTGACTGATTTCTTTACTCATGGAGTTAAAGCAAATTGTAAGTTATTATTCATTGTGCATGTGGAATGCACTGATTTTCCCCCCATGATTCCTCTCCTTAATGCTTGTTGCAACCTAAATAATTTCTTTTTAAAGATTTCACAGGTGATTTTACCAGTTGAAAATAGATGTCTTGGTATTCTTTGGAGAGAAAATGCTTTGAGTTGGCATTCTTTTGCTGCATAAGTTGTTAGAGGACAGCATCCCAGGAAATTTGTACCTAACTAAGCTGCAGCATTGCTCCCGTACCTATAAACTTTCAGTTCTTGGGCCCAGTGGAGTTTCAGCTAGGCCTGTATTTGGATTTAGTTCTTAAGTATCTCTGTTTATTTGATGAAATGAGTTTCTGAGATATGCCCTGAGTAGGTAGGGTAATACCAGAGTCACACCATTCTTTGAGGCTGTGAGGGGCAAGATAGCATTGTTTTCAGGTCTGTATGTGTGTGTGTATTTGGCATTCCTCGGGCACTCACCAAGTAGAGTAGGCCAACTGTCTGGGGAACTCTAGTGATCCTCCTGATGACTCCCCTCCAGCACTGGGAATACAAGCATGGGGCCCCATGTCCAGGTTTTTGTTTGTTGGTTTTTTGTTTTTTGTTTTAGTTTTACTTGGCGTCTGGGGACCAAACTCTGGTCCTTATGCTTGCCTAATTCTCTTTTTGAGACAGGTTCTCAATATTAGCTTGGGTTGTCCTCCTTCCTAGTGTTGGGTGCGCTTGTGGAGGTCAAAGGACAGTTTGCAGGAGTTACTTCTTTCCTTATTTGGGTTCTGGGAATCAAACTCAGGTTGTCAGCTTGACACCAAACACCTTGCTTGCTGAGCCATCATGCCAGCCCCTATTTGAAGTTTTGAAGCAAGGTCTCATGTAGTCCAGGGTAACCTCTAACCTACTGTAGTCAAGAATGACCTTGAACTTCTGTATTTTGCAATCTATTGTTTTCCCCCCCAAGACGGTTTCTCTGTGTAGCCCTGGCTATTCTTTTGTTTTGTTTTGTTTTGAAGAAAACAAACTATCTTTTTTCATTAAATATAACAATCCAAGTTCCCACTCCCTCCTCTTCTCCCATTCTCTCCACATACCCTTCTACCCCACCCACATCCACTCCTCGGAGAGGGTAGGCACATAGCTTTGGGGAAGGTTCAAAGCCCTCCTTACTGTATCTAGGCTGAACAAGGTATCCTTCCAAAGAGAATAGGTTCCCAAAAAGTCAGTACAAGCAGTAGGGATAAATCCTGGTGCCACTGCCAGTGACCTCTCAATCTGCCCCAGCCATGCAACTGTCAGCCACATTCAGAGGACTTGTTTGGTCTTGTACTTATTCCTTCCCAGTCTGACTGGTCTTGGTGAGCTCCTATTAGCTCAGGTAAACTGTTTCAGTGGGTGTACCCATCATGNTTCCCAAAAAGTCAGTACAAGCAGTAGGGATAAATCCTGGTGCCACTGCCAGTGACCTCTCAATCTGCCCCAGCCATGCAACTGTCAGCCACATTCAGAGGACTTGTTTGGTCTTGTACTTATTCCTTCCCAGTCTGACTGGTCTTGGTGAGCTCCTATTAGCTCAGGTAAACTGTTTCAGTGGGTGTACCCATCATGGTCTTGACCTCTTTGCTCATATTCTCATTCCTCCCACTCTTCAACTTTGGGAGCTCAGTGCCCTGGTGCCTGACTATTTTTGGGGTTTATTTTTTCTTTTGGTTTTTTTCAAGACAGGGTTTCTCTGTAGCTTTGGAGACTATCCTGGAACTAGCTCTTGTAGTCCAGGCTGGCCTCGAACCCAGAGATCCGCCTGCCTCTGCCTCCTGAGTGTTGGGATTAAAGGCGTGTACCACCACCACCCGTCCCTGACTATTCTTTAACTCAAACCACCTACCTCTGCCTCCTGAGTGCTGAGATTCAATGTACCACCACCAAAATCCCTACTTTCTTCACCTTGTAAAAGCTGAGATTACAGGAGCCATTTACCTCCTCATCTACATACCAGGTATTTATTAGGTGTTTATGTGGTGCTGGAGATTGAACCCAGAGCTACTTAGGCAAGCATTCATATCAAATGTGATACATCCCAGCCTCTGGTATCAATTTTTCAATATAAAAACTAGACAGAAGTTTCTGTCCCGCCCAGTCTTGTAGCCGTTCAGTCCCAACAAAACAAACAGATGCTTATATTAATTATAAACTGTTTGGCTTATTAGCTTGGGTTTATTATTAACTTGCTCTTATAAATTAAATTAACCCATAATTCTTGTCTATGTTTAGCCACATGGTTTGCTGCCTTTTCTCAGTAAGGCACTCTCATCTTGGTTTCTCTCTATCTGGCTGGTGACTGTATCACTTGCCTTTCTTCTTCCCAGAATTCTTAGTCTGGTTGCCCCACCTATACTTCCTGCCTGGCTACTGGCCAATCAGTATTTTATTAAACTAATACAAGTGACAAATCTTTACAATGTACAAGAGCATTATCCCACAGCAAAAAACCTTTGTGCTTATGCTAAGTTAGTTTGCTTTTTACTGATTTCTAAATAATAGGGCTCTTATTTCTTTATTCCTGGTTAAGTTTAGATAAGATGTGGTAGATGGAGATGTTTATTTGTTCTTATTTTTTGTATTTGTCTTAATTAAAGGCTCTTGAAGTAGGTATTTTGATTGGTATTTCTGTGGTACCAGTTATTTTATCCATTTCTAGTCTCTAAATCAAATATTTGTCTCTTAATTGAATTGTGTTCTCTCTCCTTCTTCCCTCCCCGTTTGCTTTCACAAGTAGTGGACAAGTGCTCTGATGTCATTGTCTCCTGTAGTGTTCCTTTCCTTTCCTTTTGTTAAGATCTGAGCGCACTTTTCATTTTGAAGACCCTAACCATACCCTCTCCATTTGTGTGTACAAGTTCTTTCTAGACGTGTACACATTGAAGTTGTCTTTATGTTCTGAGTTGAGGGGATCATCTAATGTCTACTTTGTTCTTTCTACAAAAAGTATTTTAGTATATGTATGTGTGCTTGTGTGTGTGTAAGTATATGTGTGTATGGAGGCCAGGGATCAGTGTCAGGAATCTTCCTTCTTTTTTTTTCTTTTTTCCAGACAGGATCTTTTGCTGAATCTAGAGCAACTGACTAGAAATGTTGGTCAATGGGTCCGTCTCCCCCCACTAAGGTTACAGATACCTGACACAACTCTGGCTGGCTTTTTTATGTGTATGCTTAGGATCTAGATGCTTCAGATCTCATGCAGGCACGTTACTGACTCGGCCATTTCTCCATACCCTCTACAGAGTTCGACTGATTCTGTTTTCCTTTTGAAAACAAGTCAGGTTCCTGGACTTAGGAAATTTATGATGAATTTTTTTCTTTTTAGGAAAAGAAAATTGTGAATTCTATGCAACCTTAGCTAAAGAGCCTTTGTCTTATTTTTTATTCGCGCGTGTGTATGGGTTCATGAGTGTACACATAGGTATGTGCAGGTGCTTGTGGAGGTTTGCGGGTTTTGTTTTTTTTTTTTTTTTTGAAATGACAATAAAGAGGCTTCACGTATTTTGCTGTTAAAGAAGCAGAAAGGAAATTTTTTCATGGAAGAATGTGAAATTTATCCCAGAACTGTAAATGTCTACTTTTGGTGTTAAGTTTGGTCACATACATGTCAGGTATTCTAACTAGCTCTGTGGTTTCTTACATATCTAAAAAGCAGTTGTCGTGCCTGTTATCATTTCTTTGTGGGTTTTTTTTTCTTTTCAAGACAGGGTTTCTCTGTATTTCTGGAGTCTATCTTGGAACTCGCTCTGTTAGACCAGGCTGGCCTCGAACTCACGGAGATTCTCCCTGACTCTGCCTCCCGAATGCTAGGATTAAAGGTGTGCACCAGTACGGCCCGACTTCTCTAGTGTTTTATTACTATATTTAGTCTATTTTATAATGCAGCCATTAAAATTGAAAGTAAAGTATCAAAAACATTAGTCTGTTTAAGAATTAGGCCAAATGAAGAAATGAACTGAAACACATTGTTGTCTAAAACTAATTGCAAATTACAGTTGAAGTTGTTTTGGTAGTGGAATGAAGTTCCGCTGTTGTTGTCCTTTTATAACTTATCTGAGAGTAGGTGGCTGTGCAAAACAAATTGTTAGTGCTACTCAACTTTTAGCTCTGCTTCGTTTCTCCTCTCAGGACATGTGAGCCCTTTCTGTGTACTTGTAAACTCAAAGTAATAAAAGAGAGCTGGGATTCAGCTCAGTGGTAGGCCCCAGATTCAGTTCTCAGTACCCCAAAAGAGGTCAGGAGTGGAGAAAGAGAGGAAGAAAATTACAAATACCCCACATCATCAAGAGTAATAGTATTTTGCAGTGCTGGGGATTGAACCCAGGGCTTTTTGTACATGTGCATGTTGAATAAATAAATATTCATCCCCTGGTTAACTTTGTGTGTCAGTTCAGTGTTGCCGTGCCACATTAGAAGGTCTTTGAGAGCACTATGGATTTATCTTTAGCCCACATAATAAAAATCTCTATGTTCTGTTAACAAAATTATTTGCAGCAAATGTTTCCAGTTTTGGGAAAAATCTGAGTTATATAAATAAAATTAGTTTAAAGAAATAAAGGGCTTTACAGTCAGGTATCCTGATCTGTTTTATTTTATTTTATTATTTTTTAAGATCAAACAACTATTTTTTATTGAAAATAGATTTTTCATACAATATGTTGATTACAATTTCCCTTCCCAAACTCCTTCCCATCAACCCACTATCATTAGAAAAAGAATAAGCATCTAGAAAAAAATAATAAAATATTAACAGTCTCAGCCCCACTGTTTAGTAGTTTTGTAATCTTGGAAGTTCCTAAACTCACTGTACCTCAGTTTTCCTAGTTGCAAAATGAACTAATACGTCATTTTATGAGCCATCAGGATAAAAGACTTAACTCATAGAAATTGTCTAGGAGAAACTGCCAACTAGTACCCAATAAATGTTAGCTGCTGCCGACCTTTTTATTCTGAAACCAACACCATTATATCATTTATGATAAATTTGTGTTGCTCCTTAACACAGGCATATTTTGATTCCAGTGTGATAAATGTGGCTAATTAGACTACATACTAAAAATTACTGTTGGGTAAAAGCCCTAAGAATGTTTACTTTCAGATTTTGTACCGGCTAGTGTTCTGTTAACTTGAAACAAGCCAGAGTTGTTTGAGAAGAGAGAACCTCAGTTGAGAAAATTTCACCACTATATTGGCCTATGGGCAAGCCTGTTCACAGTGTATTTTCTTGATTAATGATTGATGTGGGAGGGTCTAGCCCACTACAGGTGGTGCCACCCCTAGGCCAGTGGTCCTTCATGGTATAAGACTGGCTGAATAAGCCAGGGAGGCAGTGTGTAGTGTTCCTTCATAACCACTGCTTCAGTTTCTGCCTTGACTTCCCCAGATGGGCTAAAGCTGAAATAAACCCTTTCTTCCCTAAATTGCTCTTTGGTCATGGTATTTATCACAGCAATAGAAACTCTAAGATAGAATTTATAACTTTTTTGTTATTTTGTTTTGAGACAAGATCTTATATAGCCTAGACTGGCTTTGAATTCACTGTGGAGTTGAGGATGACTTTGAACTGATTCTCCTGCCTCCATCTCCATCTGCTGGAATTATAGGCATGGATCACTTGATATATTGAGACATGTTCTCCCTCTGTAGCTCCGGCTAGCTTGGAGCGTACTGTGAAGTCCAGACTGGCTGTTCCCCAGTACTTGGGTGTGGTATCTGATCTAATGCCTGTAGTCCCAGCAGTGGACTCTTACAGCTGTTTTGACTCTGTCACAACATTTAAAAAAAACAGCTACTATGTTGTCTCTCATACTAAAATGAAAGAAGAATTTAACCTGGAAAACTAGGAATGTGACTCATATTAAGCACAGTTGAAACTTGATACATATTGTCTTGGCTCCTGTTTAGGTGAATTTCTGGATTTTAGGAATTGCTGATTTAATCTTCTCTTTTAAAGAAAGAACTGTACCAAGGGGTGTATCAGAGCTCTTAAAGCAGAGTAGAATAACAACTGAGTCTAGACCCAGACCCTCCAAATTGTAATCCTATCTCCTTAGTTTCCATCACATGAGAATTTGTGGTATAAAGAATCGGGCACAGAAAATCCATGTCTTAATTAGGATCAGTAGTTGCTCGTAAGAAAGTAGAGATGGGGCCAGGTAAGATAGGCACACCTGTAATCCTAGTACTTGGATCACAAGGTTTAGACTGGCCTGGGTTCATAGGGAGACAACCTTAAAAAAAAAACTGAGGCTGGAAGAGTATTCCCTCTCTATTTTAGCATGATCTGACTCCTGTTTTTAGTGAAACTTGTCTCTGTGTGCCTTAAGAGGTTGTTAGTTTTCTTTCAGCCTGTACATTTTTATTTATTGCTTATGTGTGTGTGCGTGTGTGTACATGATAGGGGTGCATACCACAATGTGCATGTGGAAGACAATGGGAAACTTTGTGGAGAATTGTCTGATTCTACTGTGGGTTCAGGGATTAAACTCAGTGGAAAAGGCTTGCACTTTTTCCACTGGGCCATCTTGCCAGCTGCCTTTTCAATTTATGGAGGTAGATTATAAGGGATTGAAATTGAAAAGGTATCTATATTTAGAATTTTCTTTCCTTGCAGTTTTTGGATTTTGGAGCCTAAGGAACATTTTCCAGGGGAGATTGCCAGTACAGCCACTTTGGCAACCAAGATCTTGATACATAGCCACAGACTGGAATATTGGTGGGCCACAGTCCTCAGAAATCTTCTTAATACAGGTAGGTGGAAGACAGTGGGAAATGGAAACATGGGTTATTAACTGCTGGAAAAGTCCTTCCTACCTGTTTTTTCTAAATTCCATTTTATGTATATGGGTATTTTGCCTGCATGTATGCCTGTGTACCATGTGCATGCCTGGTGCCTGATGAGACCAGAAGAGTGCAGTCAATCTTCTGAAATTGGAGTTACAGATTATTTTGAACTACCATGTGGGTGCTGGGAATCATACGTGGGTCTAGAAGAGCAGCCAAGGCTCTAAAAGACTGAGCCTTCTCTCCAGCACTCTTCCTGTTTTTTGTTAGATTAACTAGTTAACTGTCTTTACATTTTTAACCTTTTTTTCTTGGTAAAAACAAAGCATCCAACTCTTAGATAGTGGCTAATATACTTTTTGTATTATAAAATATTTGTGAAGATATTAGTGGTAAAACAGGGCAATTTTGTTTTTTTTCCAGCATTTTCAAGTGTGTTTATGAACTTATATGACAGTTATGGATTTCCTTACAAATTATTGTAGATTTAGTAGCTTTTAAAGCATCTATCTATCATCAATTATCTATTTTTCTGTTTGTTTGTTTTTGTTTGTTTGTTTTTTCAAGACAGGGTTTTTCTATAGCTTTGGAGCCTGTCCTAAAACTAGCTCTTATAGACCAGGTTGGCCTCGAACTCACAGAGATCCACTGCCTCTGCCTCCCGAGTGCTGGGATTGAAGGCGTGCACCACTACCGCCCGGGGCTGTCCCTCTTCTCAATAAACTCCACACTCAAGCTCTCTCTGCATAACATATTATGTTATCTGCCTTAGTCCTCACCCTGAACTGCCAGGGTCTTGCTTGTGTAGTATCTTAGCAACCACAGCCCAGCCAACACAATTTTTATTTTTTTCTATTGATATTTATTGAGCTCTACATTTTTCTCTGCTTCCCTCCATGCCTCTCCCCTCCCCCTTCAGTCCCCTCCCCCTAGGTCCCCATGCTCCCAATTTACTCAGGAGATCTTGTCTTTTTC
>LOJH01026108.1:0-13667 GCA_001685095.1 Ellobius talpinus
GCGTGGGTATCAGATCTACGGTGCCTATAAGCTAAAGCAGGACTTAAGACGGGGCTGTGATAACGACACGGGATTTCAGTGGATTATGGATGTGGCAGGATTCGAGACTGGATTTGGGAATCCCAAAGGTTAGCGTGGTGCCTCGCAGGTGGGGCGGGGCAGGCGAGCTCTAAGGGCGGGGATTAGGGAGGGGCAGAGCTGTGGTTTTATGCGTAGGCCGGAGAACGCGTTTTCAGGATGATCTCACGTTGCTCTCTTCGTGAATCCTGAGAGGGTGCTTGGTCTAGGGCAAGGGGCTGTCTCCACAAGGTTGAAGCTGAGAAGTCCTAGAGTTACGACAACCAAGGATCGGTCTAAAGAGGCAGGAAAGGAAGCGCTGAGACAACCCATCCGGATTGGATTCTAGGAGACTTGGGAGTCAAAAGAGAATGGGAGGGGCAGGGGTGGATCTGGGAGGGTGGCAGGGCGGCCAGAGGAGAGGTCAGAAGAAGGCAAATTCCTCTCTTTTCCACCTACCTGGATGCTCCACCTCACCCATATTTGTTCCTCCCAGAGTCAGGGAACCGTGTTTCCTGGACATCTGTGAAATCGCAGCTTAAAAATGAAGGCTGACCCAAGCACACCACAGATACAGACATGGACTCATCCGTGTTGACTCACACAGTCCCTCCCTTGCAGACAGAAAGCTACACACGCACACATAAAAGCACAGAATTGTCTTCACATACCCTGACTTCAAGGCTGGAGAGATGGCTCTGTGGTTAAGATGGCTTTGTGGTTAAGAGCACTTGTTGCTCTTCCAGAGGACCCGAGGTCCCTAGTACCCACATGGGGTGACTCACAATCCCCTGTACCTTCGTCTCCAAAGGATCTAATGCCTTCTCCTATCATCCACTCACACCGACACACACAAACATATATACATAAAATAAACCAGAGACCGAGCGAGACTAGGTTGAGGAGTCGGAGTACAGGACTTCTGTTTACAAAGTTCCTGTCTCCTACATAATGTGGAAATGCCCAGCAGGAGCACTGCCATATAGCTCATTTTGGGGGCTCATTGGGATGAGGGTCCTTGGACAATCTTCCGTAACACCAGCAATAAAAGTATTGTGAAAGCATTGGGAAGTTCTCTAGAGCAAAGCTGAACCTGGAAGGAGGTGCAGGCAAGACAGATGAAGTGGCATACATTTCCAGGCTCCTTCCCCTGGAGCTGTGCGTCAGCTCTCAGGCCAACAGACACCCCTGTGTCCACAGATGTGGCAGTGCTGGGGATGAGCAACTCCCTGGCCCTGGAGCTGTGCCTCAGCTCTCAGGCCGACACCTCTGTGTCCACAGATGTGGTGGTGCTGGAGGTGAGCAGCTCCCTGGCGCAGCCCTCCCTGTTCTACCACCTGGGTGTGCGGGAGAGCTTCAGCATGACCAACAATGTGCTCCTCTGTTCCCAGACTGAGCTCCCCGGCCTGCAGGCCCTGCGTGTAAGTGGCCAGATGGGTGGTAGGGACAGGTGTAGGGTCAGGTTGGGGTTCGGGCTTCCTAGAATGCCAGTATCTGATTGTCTGCCTCCTGCAGGAGGATGTTTTCCAGAAGAATTCGGTGAGCAGAATTTACTGTTCATGCTATGTGTTGTAACCTTTGGCCGCCACTAATCTTCCCCGACTCTTCATTTACCTCTGACATCAGTGTGACCCTCTGCTCCATGTCACCTCCTCTTGTAAAGTGTGACCGTGACCCTTTTCTGCTATTCCTGTCTTCACTGGTACTAATCTCTGGTCACTCTCTAACTCTCTGCTAACCTGTGTGTGATCTCTACTGATTGCTGCCTTCTTCCCACCAGGACTGTGTTGGCAGCTACACACTGATCCCTTATGTGGTGACAGCCACTGGCCGGGTGTTATGTGGTGATGCAGGCCTCCTGAGGGGCATAGCTGATGGGCTAGTGCAGGCTGGGGCAGGCACTGAAGCCCTGCTCATGCCCCTGGTGGGCCGTCTTGCCCACCTGTTGGAGGCCACACCCACAGACTCTTGGTAATGGGACTCACAAGGAGGGGGCACCAGGAAGAGGCTGATGAGGGTGAAGTGGGCTAGGGCTGAGGGACAGGCCCATCATTCTCTCTCCCTCCCTTCCCTGGCCTTGGGCATCAGCGGCTATTTCCGGGAGACCATTCGGCAGGATATCCGGCAGGCTCGGGAGCGGTTCAGTGGGCAGCAGCTGAGGCAGGAGCTGGCTCGCCTGCAGAGGAGGCTGGACAGTGTAGAGCTGCTGAGCCCTGATATCATCATGAATCTCTTGCTGTCTTACCGCGATGTACAGGTGTGTCATCGGCGTTCTAAAAGACCATGGCATAGGATGTAACTTCAGCACTCAAATGGTAGAATCAGGGAGAGCAGGAGTTTCAGGTCATCCTGTTTACAAGCAAATTTGAGGCCAGCCTGGGTTACAAGGGATCCTGTGCCAAAACCTAAATAGGAAAGAGAGAGCGCGAGATCATTGTATAACAGGCATTTGTTGCCAGACAAATCCAAGTTCAGCTCCTGGCTGAGCCTCACTGATGGCTTTAAGTAAACTGCCAAAGCTCTCTGAGCCTCCATTTCCTTATTTGTTTTGGTATTTTTTTAAACATAGTCTCACTGTGTATCCCTGGCTGCCATGGAACTTGATATGTAGATCAGGCTGGCCTGCATAGCCACCTGCTTCTGCCTCGTGAGTACTAGAATAAAGGCATGTGGCACCTCACCTGACTTTATTATTTTTTTAAAGATGTATTTTATTTTTTTAATTGTGTGTATGTATGTGGGAACTGAACTTGGTCCTCTGGAAGAGCAGCAAGCACTCTTAGCTGCTGCCCAGCCATCTCTCCAGCCCTCATTTCCTTCTTTCTTTCTTTCTGTTTATGTGTTTTGTTGTTGTTGTTTTGTTTTTGAGACAGGGTTTCTCTGTAGCTTTGGATCCCGTCCTGGAACTAGCTCTTGTAGACCAGGCTAGCCTCAAACTCACAGAGATCCACCCGCCTCTGCCTCCCGAGTGCTGGGATTAAGGGCCTGCACCACCACCGTCCGACCTCATTTTCTTATTTCTGAGGAATGATCATGTCACTGCCTTAGAGAGTATTTGTGAGGTTAGAAATGCCCAGCAGAGGATGTGCAGTGGGTTCTCCATGGGAGGTACGGGCTGTGAATTTGCTTGGCCTAAGAGAGTTCTGCAGAGTCTTCAGGGTCTGGGGAGGAGACTATCAGGAACAGGACAGGCTCAGTCTTGAGATTTTCCTCTGCCAAGAGTAGTTCCACACACCTTTTATCCCAACACTCGGGAGGCAGAGGCAGGCGGATCTTTATGATTTCAAAGCCAGCCTGGTCTACAGAGCGAGTTCTAGGACAGCCAGGGCTACACAGAGAAACCCTGTCTTGTAAAACAAAATCAACACCACCAACAACAACAACAACAATAAGGATTTTCCTCTTTGTCAAGGGCTCATCCTGGCAATGCCTGTTCCCTCCCACAGGACTATTCAGCCATCATCGAGCTGGTAGAGACGCTGCAGGCCCTGCCCACCTGTGACGTGGCTGAGCAGCACAGTGTCTGCTTCCACTACACATTTGCCCTCAACAGGTAAGTGGTGGGCCAAAGTTTGGGTCAGAGTCATAGGGTCCCTGTGGCTTGTTCTCTGTGGAGCAAAAACATTGGCATCCCCCTTGATAGGGTCATAGCTGTCCAAGGTCCTACCCCTTAGGACTAGAAATAAATCACTTCCACCGGGGGTCACTAACTCTAGAGATCAATGCCAGCCAGGATCAGTGCCATTTGGGGCATATTAGTATTAAGCCCCTAGAAGGGTCCCTTCTGTTTATGGCCTAGGGGGTCGCTGGACTGGGTGGGTCAGAGCCATCAGACATCAGATCTTCAGCCTGTTTTCCTCTGCCTTAGGAGGAACAGGCCTGGGGACCGGGAGAAAGCCCTGGCTGTGCTGTTGCCATTAGTGCAGCATGAAGGTCCCGTGGCGCCCGATCTGTACTGCATGTGTGGTCGTGTCTACAAGGACATGTTCTTCAGCTCTGGCTTCCAAAATGCGAGGCACCTGGAGCAGGCCTATCACTGGTAACTCACACCAGAGAGTGGGTACAGGGCTTAGCCAGGAGGACAAGGGATGGGGCTGTGGGCATCCATCCAGCCCTGCATCCTGTGCCCAACCTGACTCCAGGTACCGCAAGGCTTTTGACGTGGAGCCCAGCCTGCACTCTGGCATCAATGCGGCGGTTCTCCTCATTGCAGCTGGGCAGCAGTTTGAAGACTCTGAGGAACTCCAGCTGATAGGTAAATCCTGGCTGCTAGCCCACTGTACCCAGCGCAGGGTCCAGAGAGGGCAAGGAAAGAACCCTGGGCAGCAGGAAGCGCCGGCACATCGACTTTGTGATTGATCTGCTCATAACCACGCTGGAGGCCTTGGGAGCCTTTGAATCCCACACTCTTCCCAAGCCCACGCGTGTGTCTGTCAGACTGAATTCTACATCTACTTGTGCCCAAGCCCTCACCTGTGCTAGGACAAGATCTTGCCACGCCTACCCTTTGGCCCCTGTTTACGTTCATGTAAACTCTGGTGCTTGTAGACTACAGTGTGACCCACACTTGGGATTTCCTCGCTCCTGCACCTACACTCACTGGAGCCCATACCGCCCCACCAGGCATGAAGCTGGGCTGCCTGCTAGCCCGCAAAGGCTGTGTGGCGAAGATGCAGTATTACTGGGATGTAGGATTCTACCTGGGAGCCCAGATCCTTGCCAATGACCCCATCCAGGTGGTACTGGCTGCAGAGCAGCTGTACAAGCTCAATGCCCCCATATGGTAGGTGGCCCCTTCTTCCTTCCTGCACCTGTGTCCACTGGCACCTCCCAGTCATGACCCCAACATGTTGATACCACTGCCCATGGCACCCGATGTCCCTGTTCTGACTACCCGTAGCCAGGCAGCACCAGCTGGCACCTGGGCTGAGCTGAGGCCAAGTCTGTGTGTGCTCTCAGGTACTTGGTATCAGTGATGGAAACCTTTCTGCTGTATCAGCACTTCAGACCCATGCCAGAGCCCTCGGGAGGACCCCTTCTGCGAGCTCACTTCTGGCTCCACTTCTTGCTACAGTCCTGCCAGCCTTTCAAGTCCACCTCTCCTCAGGTGGACCAGTGCCTGGTGAGGCCAGTGGGAGCCGGGGACCCAGGGAGCCAGGGACGAGGCATGTGGTTCCTGACAGATCTCTTTCCCCTACTGCTTGAAGGTGCTGCTGCTGGAGATTAACAAAGTCCTGCTGCCTGCCAGGCTCACAATTCAGGGGACAGACCCAGTGAGCGCCGTGACCCTAAGCCTGCTGGAGCCTGAGACACAGGTGGCCCCCCTCTTAAGTCCTCTCACTGCTATGCATTTATTTCTCCTACCCCATCTAGTCCCAGCACCCCCCCATATACACTTTTTCTTCTCGCAGGAGGATTCTTCCAGCTGGACCTTCCCAGTCCCCTCCATCTGTGGGATCAGGTGAGAGGCAGAACCTTCGGCAAGCCCCTGGCCCACCAAGCGTGACATTCACTGGCCTCTCTCCTTCCCTAGTGCCTCCAAGCTGGACCAGCGCTGCTGCTTCCTCTACGCACTTCCTCCCGCCCAGGATGTCCAGTTGTGCTTCCCCAGCGTCGAGCGTTGCCAATGGTCCGCTCAGCCTTTTGGAGTTGGGTCTAGGATGCCCAGGGGACTGAGAGAAAGGAAGGGGGTGGGGGCAAAGTCGGCCTGGGGCTCTTGGGGGATGGTTCCTATCTAGATTGCCTTTTCCACTAGTTTGCCCTCTTCAGGTTCTGTGGCCTAATTCAGGTCTTGGTGATGAATCCAGATTCCTCGGCACCCACTGAGGAGGCAGACGGCGCGAGGGAGGTGCTGGAGGTGAGGCTGTGGAACTGGGGGGCTGGATGATAGCCAAGAGCAAAGGACCCAGCTGAGCTGAGCTGGGTCCTTACCCTCTGTGCCCTTCAGTTTGATTACGAGTACTTGGAAACCGGTGAGCGGCTGGTGCTGGGCAAAGGCACGTACGGGGTGGTGTACGCTGGCCGCGACAGGCACACGAGGGTGAGAATCGCCATCAAGGAGATTCCAGAACGGGATAGCAGGTGTGCTGCCTTGGTTCACGCAGGTCCCAGGGCTCTGGAGGGTGGGCATGAACAGGTCGGGGGGGACGTGAGAACTGAGCAGCTGTGGGCATGGAACCATGGCTTGGGAATGTGGCCCCTACAGTGAGTGGGGCAGATGAAAGAGGCCTGTGGGCGGGATAATATAAGTGTAGAAAGCTGATTCTGGGAGCATGGTCTCATGGTACAGGACCGTGGGGGATTATCTCTGCTCACATCTTGCTCATTGCCCTCTCCTCTACATTCCCAGGTTTTCCCAGCCCCTGCATGAAGAGATCGCTCTTCACAAACGACTGCGCCACAAGAATATAGTGCGCTATCTGGGTTCGGCCAGCCAGGGCGGCTACCTCAAGATCTTCATGGAGGAAGTGCCTGGAGGTACCAGTCCTGCGTGGGAGGGGAGTGAAACCTGAGGTGTGGGGCATGGGAATGGAGTCAGACAAGGGTGGCAAACCCTAGGGGAGAAATGCACTCTAGCGTGGGTGTGTGTCACCTAGAATTAGCTGGTAGAGTGGGTTTGGGGATGGGAGTCTGGGTCATGGGAATGGGTGTGCCTGGGCCTGGAGCAGAGGGACACTGAGGGGAGTAAGCGGGTGTAAATTATGAACATGAATTGTCTCTGCCCAGGCAGCCTGTCCTCCTTGCTTAGGTCGGTGTGGGGACCCCTAAAGGACAACGAGAGTACTATTAGTTTCTACACACGTCAGATCCTGCAGGGACTCAGCTACCTTCATGAGAACCGCATTGTGCACCGGGACATCAAGGTTAGCCCTGTGGCTGGTCCACTTGGCCTGCTGGGTGTGGGGGAGACACTGTGCTGGTCCGGAGCTGGCAGTTTGGAGTGAGAGAGCCCATCTTTGCAAGGGTGGGGGACCTAGCAGAGAGGTCCCTTGAAGGAGGAAAAGTCATGTCTGAAGCTAGAGCAGACAGCAGTACCAAGGGCATATACATGGGACAGCTGGAGAAGGATTCGATAGAGGCTGGCTCAGGATGTAATCTCCAGGAGATTCAGGTCTCAGGATGGGGGGTCTAGTTCATCTCAGGGGCCAATCCCAGTGTCCACTTCCATCAGGGGGACAATGTATTGATCAACACCTTCAGTGGACTACTTAAGATTTCTGACTTTGGCACCTCCAAGCGGCTGGCAGGCATCACGCCCTGCACAGAGACTTTCACAGGTGGGTGGTGAATTGGAGACTTCTGGGGAATGGAGTTTCTTCTGGGCAGAGTTACAGTTCTAATGGTGATTGGAATCTGGGGACAGGTGACTAGATCCAGGGGGAGGTGATAAACTCTAAATTCTGAGGTTGGACAATTGATGAAAATGAGTTTGGCACCTCAGTTAGATCTAAGGCAAAGGGGGGTTGGTAGAGTTTGGGGGAAGATGGTGAAATATGTACAAGCTGTAGCTGATGGAGTCTTTGAACACCATACAGCCTAGCTTAAAAATGGAAGCTTGGTGGGTGATGGAGCCTAGGCAGATGATGAAACTCACGATAGGAATCTGATGCCCGCTATTTGCGATGATGGGCTCACCATGGGGGCAGGTGGCCAGTGGATGATGGACACATTGAAGCCTGGGTTGCCATTGTTGTTCTTACTCGTTTTCTAGGGACCCTGCAGTATATGGCCCCAGAAATCATTGACCAGGGCCCACGAGGATATGGAAAGGCAGCTGACATCTGGTCTCTGGGCTGCACTGTGATTGAGATGGCCACAGGTCGACCACCCTTCCACGAACTAGGGAGCCCGCAGGCTGCTATGTTTCAGGTGAGTTCCTCTGGGTGGAGACTATGGAGGGTGGGTGGAGCCAGATAGGGCCTTGACCGCCATGTAATCTTGGATTTATCCGGTCTGTCCCACCTCCACAGGTGGGCATGTACAAGGTGCACCCTCCAGTGCCCAGTTCCCTGTCAGCTGAGGCCCAAGCCTTCCTCCTCCGAACTTTTGAACCAGATCCCTGCCTCCGAGCCAGTGCCCAAGAACTGTTGGACGACCCCTTTCTGCAGCCAGGGAAGAGGAGCTGCAGTCCCGGCTCTCCTCGTCATACTCCCCAGCCCCCAGGTGCTTTGAGGGTGGAGGAAGTGAACACAGCGGAGGGGAGGGCAGAGGTGCTGAGCTGGTGGGAAGACTGATTGATGGCTTGTTCCTCCCTCAGGCGCCCCTTCCACTGACTCCAGTTCTTCAGCTGACTCAGCCACCCAGTCTCAGACATTTCCGAGACCCCAAGCACCCTCTCAGCACCCACTCAGTCCGCCAAAGCGCTGCCTTAGTTATGGGGACACTAGCCAGCTCCGGTGAGTGCCTAGGGTCCTGGAGTGTTTCCTTCATCTGGTTTTGCCTTTCTATTCATTTCTTCCAGAAAAGGCCTCCCTGAGTCCCGAACACCCTGACCGCTTACAAGAACAGCATCTGTTACCTCCTGCACTTCCCCAGATGCGTGCTGCGTTCACTCTGCCCATCTCCAGCTTGGCTTAATTTCTATTATCCCCGTGAAATAGGCATAAAAGCAAAAGAGCCAGGATTCAAACCCTGCAGCAGAGGCGGCTGCGTGGCGTTGCCCACCCTCCCTCTGATGCTCATCCTTTTGCCCAGTGTGCCTGAGGAGCCCGCAGCCGAGGAACCCGCCTCCCCCGAGGAGAGTTCGGGGCTGAGTCTGCTGCACCAGGAGAGCAAGCGCCGGGCCATGCTGGCTGCGGTGCTGGAACAGGAGCTGCCCACACTAGCAGAGAATCTACTGGAGCAGGAACAGGTGGGCGGCCCGCCCCAGCGCCCCCTGGTGGTCAGGCTGCGCTAAGGACTGATGGCCCACCAGCGAGTCTCTAGGTTGACTGCGGATGGGAACACCCACGGACGGCCCCTCTCTTTTCAGGATTCTCGACTCAGCAGGAATCATGTGGAACAGCTGCTTCGCTGCCTCGGAGCACAAATCCACACGCCTAACCGCCGGCAGCTGGCCCAAGAGCTGCGGGCCCTGCAAGCTCAGCTGCGGGCCCAGGGCCTGGGGCCGGCCCTTCTGAATGGGCCGCTCTTCGCATTTCCAGAAGCGGTGAGGAAGCTTCCTCGCAGTTAGGGCTGTGCAATAACAGGTCGTGAGCTCCCTGCAAGGACTTGATGTTCTAGAATTCTATGACTTCCGGGAAGAAGCACGTCTCTCCAGTCCTGGCCTCCCAGTCCCGCCCTTGACCCCAAGTCCGCCCACCTTTCTGTCCCAGACTTTCTAGGGCTTGGCAACCCAAACCCTACCTCTGTTTGTGGTTCAGACTGTGTCAGCCGCGCCCTCCCTCCCTCCCCAGGTGAAACAGATCCTCCGCAGACGCCAGATCCGCCCACACTGGATGTTCGTGTTGGACTCACTACTCAGCCGTGCCGTTCGGGCGGCGCTGGCGGTACTGGACGCGGGTAGGCGGGGTTGGAGCCCGCCAGCCGGACGGAGGGGGTGTGGCTATGGCGGGTGTGGCTCCGGGAGGCGTGACAAGCATAAAATTGAGTGGTTGGAAGCTCAGTTCCGTGAGGCGGGAAGGACCCTGATTTGCGCAGTTTGGTCACTACCCACTTCCAACTCCCGGGCCCTCTGAGTCCTAAACGGGCGTTGCGCCCACCTTGAGCTCAGCCCACTCGAATTGGCAGAAGTGGAGAAGAAAGCGGTCTCACAGAAGTCAGAGGAGTCCCCGCAGAAACCGCAGGAGAGGCAGCAGCTGCAGAGCCAGCTCCCGCCAGAGCAGGGGCCTCTGCCACTGACGGTTCAGCTGGGCCTTTTGCGCGCTGAGACTGACAGGTGAAGCATCTTGGAATCACCTCAATAAGCTGCACAGGCTTCAACCCGCAGGTTATTCCATTCTCCCCGCTACCCCCTCTGCCCTCCCACAGGCTTCGAGATGTCCTGGCTGAGAAAGAATGGGAGTGCCAGGCCTTGATGCACCAGGCCCTACATGGGGTACATGCAGAGACCAGGGCTTATGCCCTGGCTTCAGAGCCCCCAGGTGAGCAGACTTGCCTGAGGAATGCGTGAGTGTAGGGCTACTTCTAGCAGGGGACACCTTTGGACTCATTGCCTGACTGTTTGACAGCCACTCTCTCAAAGGACCAGAGCCTGGTGCAGTGGCTGCAGGAACTGAGTGTAGACCCAGTCACTATCCAAACGGTAAGCAAGCACGTGCTGCTATCCCTGACCCTGTCCCTGACCCCCACCAACCAAAGGCGGCGCCAAAGGTTTTCCCTACTATGGAGACCTTCCATGCTGAGCGAGCTCTTAGTATGCTCCTCTCATTAGCCGGATGGGGAAACTGAGGCGGCAAGAGGGAAGTAACCTGCCTGAGAATTTTAGTAGGAAGAAGCAAGAACCCGAGTTTCTGGCTGTATCTCTTTGTAATTTTTTTTGTAACCTTTCCCTGTTTCTGTGGGTCTTGGTTCACAACCAGCTCCTGAGCCATAGCTTCACCCTTCAGACCCTGCTCACCTGTGCCACTCAAGATGATCTCATCTACACCCGAATCAGGTACATCCTGGGTCCTCCAGGGACGAACCACACACACACACACACACACACACACACACACACACAGAGGGAGAGAGGGAGAGCTGTGAGCCTGCCTTGATTTCTCCCTGCAAACCACAGCCCCCTGTGCATAATGGTTCCTAAAGAGAGATCGCAGGCTGCCTTCTGGCTGAATTACCTTGGTCCCTAAAGAGAGAGCACAGGGCTTCTTCTGGCTGAATTACATTGACCCTTGATGTCCTCAGGGGAGGGATGGTGTACCGAATTTGGAGAGCCATCTTGGCACAGCGAGCAGGAGCCACACCAGTTACCCCTGGACCCCGGGAGGATCAACGGACACAGCCAGGGATGAATGAACAGAGAAGACACAAACAGCTTCTGACACACATGTCCCAACACCCAGGAGCAACTACAGGCCCCAGGCCCCAACCTAGTGGGCAGAACTAACTAGGGAGGCACCCAAGGACACTACATACAATCAAAGACTATTAAACAGAGCACTTGTTACCATGTTTGTCTTGGCAGCTTCGGAAGAGTGTATGTGGGGGTGGGGCATGTCCAAGGAGCAGTCCCTTGAGGTCTCCATGTCTGAGTAACCCTTTTTCATTCCCTGGGCTCTTTCATGCTAATGCCTTACCACTCAGACCTCATCCCCTCCTGAGTAGGCAGTGGCTCCATGAACAGATTTTATTGACTCCAGCCATGGGTGTGCTTTGGTGGGGTACATAGAGGGCTTTGACAGGGCTATGCCCTGGGGACCAGGTTGGTTCTGAGGGGCAGAAGGCCATCCACCCACTCACATGGCCGCTCCAGGAGTGTCTGCCACAGCTGCTTTTCCTCAGGTGTGGAATCCATCCAGGGCACTTGGAGCCCATAGCTGCTGCCTGGAGATGGGTGGGCCAGAGTGAAGGGTGCTGTCCCTTTGAACACCAGGTTCCCCAAAAAAATGTTTCTTGTTCCAGATTATGCTCTGTACCCAGTCACCCCCAGTTCTTTGAAGACAGTTTAAGAAAGGGAAAAGAAGCCAGGTGTGGTGGTCCCAGTACTTGAGAGGCAGTGGCAGGCAGATCTGAGTTCGAAGCCAGCCTGGCCTATAAAGTGAGTTCCAGGACAGCCAGGCTGTTGCGCGCACACACAAACACACACACATACACACACACAGATATGGAAAAGGAAGTGTCCAAGGCCACCCCAGGAGCCCATGCCTCCAAGTTTGACTCCCCTCCAGGCCCTGCTCTGCTCACCTGTACCAAGGCTGAGGCGTGTGCCCCCCAGCTGGCGACTGGCCAGGGCCCCGTGGTCCCACAGGGAGAGCTCAGCACAGGCTTGGCATAGGTCGGCAGGCCTGAAGCCATCATAAACCATGGTGTGGTTGAACACAGGGCTGAGGCTTCGCCGAATCACTTGCGTGCGTTGCCGGCTGGCCCGACTGTCGTCAGGTAGCACTGAGCTGGGACAGGTAAGAAATGAGGGCTGGTAGTAAGTGACCCACCCCTTAACACTCCCTAGCTAAGCCAGCCAGTGACCATGGCCTGTCCTTTCATATGTCCGTGGTTCCCCTGGCCCCTGCCTGAGACCAGCTCTCCAGTCCTCGCTGCTTGGGACCTTTGCACCAGTCCTCTCTTACTGGTCACTCTTGAAACTGATAACTGTTCCTGGGATCCCAGAGAGAAGTCTCTGAAATGCAAGACTGCTATTTCCCGGTCCGATGACCTCCAGTATTCCCTGCCCCACCCCCTTGAATTTCCAAAGCCTCTGAACCATTCTGCAGAAAGTTCCTTGGATGTGCGGTAACAGAAAACCCAAACAGGAACCCAGAGTCAGACTGGCCTACCTCCATTTACTCCTTGAGGGGAAGGTAACACCCAGAAATGCTCAGAGGTTCTCCAAAGCCTACTTTGAAAACCACAGAGCTGAAGGTGTAACTCAGTGGTAGAACACTTGCTTGGGGTGCCTCTGAAGCATTTTGGTCCCCAGCACAGTGAAAGACAACCACAGTCACCGTCCAGTGAATTACAAGTTCAGGACCAAGCTCCATAGCTTATCCTTCCAAGATTTCCAAGGGACCCTTGTGGCCTTCCCATCATGCTAAGTGCTATCGGTGCACAGCCTCCACAGAATGCAGCCTGTACTAGCTAGATTTTCTGTCAGCCTGACACAGACTAGAGCATGGTTCTCAGCCTTCCTGACACTGTGACCCTTTAATATAGTTCCTCATGTGGTGGTGACCCCCAACCAAAAAATTTTGTTGCTACATCATAACTGTAATTTTGCTACTGTTATGAATCATAATGTAAATATCAGATATTGTGACCCTCAAAGGGGTTGTGACCCACAGGTTGAGAACCACTGGGCTAGAGCCCTCTGAGAGGAGGGAATCCCAATTAAGAAAATGCCTTCGTGCCAGGCAGTGGTGGCACAGTCCTTTAATCCCAGCACTCAGGAGAAGAAACAGGTATATCTCTGAGTTCAAGGCCAGCCTGGTCTACAAATTGAGTTTCAGGACAGCCAGAGCTGTTATACAGAGAAAACCCTGTCTCAAAAAATAGCAGCAAAACAAAAATATGCCTCCATAAGATTAGGCTGTGGACAAGCCTACAGAGCATTTCCCTAATTAGTGATTGATGTGAGAGGGCCCATTCCACTGTGGGTTGGGCAACCCCTGAGCTACCTGTACTGGGTTCTATAAGAAAGCAGCCTGAGTAAGCCACAAGGAGTAAGCCAGTAAGCAGCTCCTGCCTTCAGGTTCCTTTCCTGTTTGAGTTCCTGTCCTGACTTCTTTCAATGTGGGAGTATAAGCCAATTAAATCCTTCCCTCCCCAACTTGCTTTTTGATCATTTTTGGTGTTTCATCACAGCAATAGAACCCCTAGCTAAGACACAGTTCCTCAATTCCCCTGACCCAACATTTTTTTTTGGTAAGACAAGTTCTTGCTGGGCAGTGGTAGCGCATGCCTTTGTTCCCAGCACTTGGGAGGCAGAGGCAGGCAGATCTCTGTGAGTTCAAGGCCAG
>LOJH01026109.1:7722-18512 GCA_001685095.1 Ellobius talpinus
TCTCTCTCTCTCTCTCTCTCTCTCACACACACACACACACACACGAGAAAGAGAGAGGGGGGAAGGGTGGAGGCTGGGGGATGCACTTACAAGAACACCAAAACTAATAGTTATTTTAACACAGAGGTAATATATTCTCTAGCTTTGTTAATTCAAAATGGAATTTTTGGGTCTGGGAGGGGGAAAAAAGCTATTTCTGACCTCCTCATGGTTCTTCTTCATGTAGGCCAGCTCCTCAGTCAGGTTCTCTGTCTGTGCCTCCAGGTCAGCTCTGGCCAGGGTTAACTCGTCCAGCACCCTGCGCAGCCCATTGATGTCGGCCTCCACGGTCTGGCGCAGGGCCAGCTCATTCTCATACCTGAAAACCAAGTGCCAAAAGCTTAGGTAGTCAGCATTAACAAACCATTGCCACGGGGCCCTGGACATCTTCAGGGCTATTGATGTATGGATCTGTGCATGGAGAACCAGACATAGTGGCACATATCTGGAGTCCCAGGACTTGGAAAAGTGGAGGCAGAAGGAGAATGAGTTCAAGGTCATTTTCAGCTACACAGTGAATTCTAGACTAGCCTGAGATGCATGAGACCCTAAAAAAGGGAAGAAAAATAATGCATTAAGAGTGTATGATGCAGTTTCTGATTTTGTGACCTTTCTTCTTCATGTGCGTATGATTGCTTACTGCTCATTTGGAGAAGAGAAGAAAAATGAAGACTAAGGAGGCAGTAACAATCTCCAACAGTGACTCTTGCACCCCAGGGAGAAGTCTTGTCGTGGTTTGACTTTCTAACAATATCCTAAAACTAGCTGGTGATAAACTAATAGTTACTCTTTTTTTCTTCTTTGTGAGTGGCTTTAAACCTTGATGCTTTGTTAGTAGCTTTTGTTGGGCTTTCACAAGTTCAGGACTATGGTCATTACAACTTCCTGTGGGGGACATTTTGTAACACCAAAAGGAAATTAGTTTATTTTCCCTCTGTGTAGGAGGGCGAGGCATGGGAAAGGAGTTGGGACATAAAAATAAATGCATGGTTAAGCTTTCCGTTGTATGTGTCATCAGGGAAACAATCGCTTCGTTTAACCCCTTGGCAAAAAAATATTATTAATTCATTTTGATACATTGAAAATTCAGGTTTAAACATAGGTACAATTATCGTGCTGAATTCTGAGTCACAACAAAGAGATGGTTCGTAGCTCCAGGTGGAAGCTACTTATACTTTAAAGCTGTATAAGGTGAACAGTTGGACTTTCGGTGCTTCTTAAAATGTCACGTGGATTTGAGAGAGCCCTGGAGGTGAGGAGCATGTGGACTCGAGCTAACTCCTCTGCTGTCACTGGAGACAGGAAGTGGGGAGTGGGAGGAAGGATGAGTTGCCTATCATCGGTGTAACAGACTCACTTCATCCTGAAGTCCTCGGCAGCCAGCCTTGCATTGTCAATCTGCAAGAGGACCTGGGCATTCCCAACGCTGGCAGAAATGATCTGGAAGAGTAACGGGAGACACATGAAAACGGAGCCCCAAAGTACTGGTAGTTTCCAAATGTCGTTTTGGACGTAAGAGTAAATGGCGATGCTAAAGACTTCTCCCTCCGTTCAAACTCCTTATTTTGAAATCACTTTCCTCTCAGCTTTTCAAGTAGTAAGCTTCGAGACGGCTTTCATACATTTTTAGTTTTGCTTGCTCTTCGCTCCCCACCCCTGCCTTTCCCTCCATCTCCACCTCATCCTTGTTTAAAGTTTTTCAGATCAGTATCCCCTTCTACTTTCTTATCATATATGTTCTATTACATCTCCCTTAAGCACCTCCTCCCTACCATGGCTCCTCTCTTGTTTTCTACCTCTGCAGGCACCCCCTGCAACTCAAACATAGAAATCTAAACATCCCAAACTAGAATCCACATCCAAAAGTGAACAGATGGCATTTGACTTTCTGGGCTTCAGTTGCCACACTCAGTATAAAGTCCTCAGTTCTGATTTCCTAAGGCAAAGGCTGTGGATTTAGCTCAATGAGAGAAAACTTGGCCAAATGCCCGAAGCCCCGTGTTTGCTCCCCAGCAACACAATAAAACGAAACAAAGAGCAAAACAAAATTCCTGAAAGGGTTCAATACAGCTTCGTTTTAACAGCAAATGTCTTGATAAAATAATATCTGAAAGTTAAGAAATGTACATTTCTTTTAGGAAGACTGAGGAAGTACAGCCATTTTATGATGAACAGAGCTGCACTTCCTGAGAGGAGAAACTTCTCCAAGTACAATCTAGTTAAAAGAAATCTAAGTTAAGAGAATTTATTATTATAAAATATTGTAACAATTTTTGAAAAGGTTTTTAAAGCCCTTCCCCTTACCTTGTTCTTCAAGTCTTCAATCAGTGGGTAATATTTGCTATAATCACCCTGGGGCCCAGAGCCTCCAGTCCTTCGTGTTTCATACCACTCTCGAATTTTGCTTTCCAGTTCTGCATTAGCCTCCTCTAGAGCGCGAACCTTGCCCAGGTAGGAAGCTAGTCTATCATTCAGATTTTGCATTGTTTCTTTTTCAGAACCGCAAAGAAGCCCTCCATCATTGTCAGAGAGGATACACAGAGACCCACCACCTGAGCTTCTCCCTATTCCCATCCCCAGCCCTCCCAAGCCACCTCCCAGAGGTCCACCATAGGCAGTGGCAAGCCCCAGTAAGGAGCCTGCAGAGCCACCGCTAAAGCCAGAACTGGGGCCAAACATGGGTGCAGCAGAAATGAGCCCCCCACAGCCAACTCCAAAGCCAGAGGCCATTCCCCCATAGCCACAGGCAATACTAGAAGCAGATGCACCCCAAGGTCTGCCTGCAGCCCCGTTCTGTGAGGACAACCTCCTGGACAGTCCAGAGGTGCAGACTGAAAGCGACATGGTGTGGCTGGAGAGGGAGTTTGGCAAGGTGGTGACCCCAGTGAGGCGTAATGCTGGTACACCAGAAGGGTCATGCCTTTATAGGCTGTGAGGTGGGTGTTGCGGTTGAAGCGTTCAATCGCGGCATTCCAGCTAGGATGCCCACCTCCACCCTAGCTGGCCAGCTCAGTGGGTATGTGATTTTATGCATCATGAAAATTCACTGATATAGCTATAATTGAATGATCATTTCCAGTAGATATCTGTCACACACATAAGGAGGCTGGGTGGAGCAGCTAGACTGTCGTAAAGGATCTGTCACCTTCCATTGTTTCCTTGCCTGTGTTCTCAGCACTGCCAGAGTCTCCCAGACACCAGGAAGATGACAGACGGAGTTCTAAGGGACCCTTCCGAAGCCTCATGCTTACTGAAGCGCTTCCCTTATCTTCCCTGTCTATCTCCTTTGGAAATACAATTTAACCCAGCCAATCAAGCTTGCGGTTCTTTCGGTAGAAACGGTTTCAGGGGCAGACGAGGAAGGTGGGAAGCAAAGACCTTTTCTGGACAGAGACTAGAATTTTAGTTTTCAAGATTATAAAAACAGTTGCTCTTGGGATGCTTCACGGTCCTTGTTTTTCTGACCGTGGGAAGCAGAGCAGTTGATCATGGGAAAGCGCTGTTCGGAAGTTGAATGTTACAGTTACATCAGAATTGTCCTTAGTCAATCACAGGACTTTTGGCTGGACGTTCACTGCTGTTCCTTCAACGGCATCACCTTTGGGAATTTTGTAACAAGTGTGTTGACTGGATGGATTGTGTGTCACCTAGGCCTTTTCGCCATCACCAATACGCACAAAGAAAAAACACTGTCCAAAATAAGAAATGGTTAAGATTCTATGTTTAAGAAGCTGGTGAGCCATTGCAGTTCAGCGCTCTGAGGAGGAGGTGTGCATTTTTGCAGCATAGAACAACCCATGGGAGACTGGCTTGTTAAAACTTTGGGAAGCAAGGTCCTAAGATTTTATCCAGGGGTTGGAGAGCGTAAGAACACTTGCTGTTCTTCCAGAGGACCTTGGTTTAGTTCCCTGTACGTACTCACATGGCAGCTCACAACTGTCTAATTCCAGCTCCCGGGGATCTAATACTTCCAGTTTTAGTGGGCACCAGCAATCGTCTCTACATACCCACCTGCAGACACATACAAGCAAACATTATTAAAGCTAATAAAAATAATTTTTTAATCTGGTGTCATCATTTTTAAAAACTAACATTCCTGTTACACTTTCTTCTTTGATAGTATTTTTTGCCTTTGAAACAGATACGGCTTATACATGGGTCATGAAAACAATATTCTGATGGGAAGTGTGTTAACCTGAAAGGTGTTCCTGGAGAGAAAATGCCAATGCCTAGAGGAAACCTATTAGTGAAATTCCAGGGCACGGAGAGCTCTTCAGGAATTTAGGTTATGGGCATTTCCAATGGGGAGAAAGGGAAGGGGTTTCCTGGAAGTGAGATGATGTCCCAAGTATCTATGTTCCTCATTGTAAAATGATTCTATTCTTGAACTTTAAAAATAACTATCTGCCCCTCTCTATATAGAAAGAATATAATATAATTATATATTGTATTATATGTTCTAATATAAAGAAGATACAGGTATAGATGACTGCATTTTATATATTTTTAAACATAATTGGTATTATTATTTAATTAAGATTACATATCTAGTAACTATCTGGATATCACCCATGCCTGGTCCATTTTCTCAAAGTCTTACAAAATCAGTATTCAAGATATATTGGATTGATTTTTCTCTTGATAAGTCAAACTGCTGAGTCATGATGCGTGTTACAGAATTAGGAACGTATTGATACAGAGATAAGCAACAGGATTCACGAGTGTTAATGGACTCTGGCACAGTAGATGGGGGTGGAGGTCTCACTGTCTCCATCTTAGTGAGAACATTTGCACGTGCCCAGAAGGCTCTGGTGCATGGCTGCCCCAAGGAGAGTGTTTAACAGCATCTTTCCCTTTCTTGGGAACCCTGACCCCAAAGAACACTTCTTTCTCTGGCCTTTATGCCATCAGAGTTGGCCTTGAGGTCGGTACTTGCTTTACAGTGGTAGAGTGCAGATCTGAAGCCTAGATTCCTCCTCATTCAGTATCTGTAGTCCCCTAAGATCCGGAGAGTATTTGCCCTTATCCAGCATTCTCAGAGGGGAAATCTTGAATCTGGAGTCATACCAGGCCACAATTGGAGCTGCCCTTCGGGGGCTGAGGGGCAGATGCAGAGGGTCACAGGTGAGCTTCATGGCGGTCCTCCATAAGGAACAACCAAGAACAAATAGACCGACACTCACCCTTTCAAATCCCTTTCCCAGGGTCAGGAATACTGAGCCCATAGTGACATACAATTACAACTCTCCTTCACCTTGTTAAATAAGGAACACATCCTCCTCCCGACCTATGCGCAGTCACGAAGAACAAGCAGGGCTTCCAAGCACAAGATTTGCAGAAGTTATCCATTTACTGTAAACTTGGGAAGGATCAGCAACCTCAAGCAGACAAGGCTTGATGAGAGAATCTGCAACTCACTAGCTTCATTTTGTTGGGAGAATGCGAAGTTGTTGATTGGGAATGCCAAGACCTGCAGCCCCAGATGGATGCCTTTCACCAAGGCTTCCTTCACGCTATGTCCCAGGCTTGTGGGCTGAGCTTGTCCTTGTTTGAACTGTTATCAGTGCTCACATTCTTGCTGTTGTGCAGACACTGAACCAAGCAAACAGGTCACAGACATTGTGTTTCCAAGAGCTCCCGTGGTGGTACTCTCATCCCATTTTACAATGGAATCATCTCAAGGTCGGGACCTTGACTTAAGGCAGAGGTAGCATTTGCATCTGCAGTGTATTCTATGCACAGGACAACCCTGTTGCTGCTCTCTGTGAAACTGGAAGGGACACAAGGTGACTCTGGCCTCCCTAATTGTGGATTGGAGTTCTCTCCTACATACCAACCAGGAACCCTGGCTCTGTCCTTCCTGGATCGTCTTAGGGTACAACCCAAGACCAACAAAATGACTTTCCGTGACTTATGCAAAATGACAGCATGTGAAATTCTGCCAGTATATAGGCAAATGTGTCTTTAGTTTGGGTTTTGTCCTCTGGGCTCACTTCCTGACTTATTATAAAGCATAAGTGACTGACATTGTGGCTGATTATTACTCACAAGCATCACTCTCCCAAGGCTGAGGGGCTCCATTTTACCACTAGAGAAATAAGACAGAGGCTGTTATCTGCTTACAGAGTCAAAAGGGATGTATCGAAACCAAAGTCAACACTTAGTTAGGAGCACATAAGAGTGGGATATGACTAGCATGTATTCTTGAACTTGGAGCCCATTTTGTGCTGAAATGTATGCTTCACATCCTTAATGCTTACATGTGTATTTTAAATAGTTTCGCTCCATATCCATATTAAGCTTCCATAAAACACACTGATGTTCTACACGTGTGTTCTCCTGAACCCATTGGCTTCTAAAGTAGAGATCGGGCATCCAACTGATGTTTTATCCTGAGTCCCAGCCTATTGTTTGGTTAAAAAGCTTCCTGTTGTACCCAGAGTTGTTCTGCTTGAAAGAACTTCTTTGTAATTTGTTTAAATGTGTCTGTGAAAAGGTACTGCCTTGGCTTTCTGGAAGGCTTGAATAAAACTTATCCTGACCTTAAGCAGAAGGGGGTAACTTTGGCAGTTGGAAAGAGCTGTATTTCTTCTTCAATGGCTGGCCTTGAAGGCAGGATGCTGTGTTCATCAGCCCCCTTCCCCATGGCATGCCTGTTAGCTTAGTTGGTTGGAGGTTAGTACTAGTCATCAGCTTCTACCGTTGAGTTTTAGAGGTGACCGTAATTGTGATTGACAGCTATGTAGATGGATAAAAAGGTGGAGATGCTTCAAGCGAGAACAATCCTGGGCTTGTTGGCAAGGTGATTGCATAAGCTGAGGCACAGAGAGAAAAGACCAGGGTTACCGTGAGTTGCTAACAGGAGTTAAAGTTCTGCTGGGTGTGGTGGCCAATGTTCCTATTAGCAGCACCTGAGAGACTGAGGTTCCTAGGTGGAGGTCAGCCTGGGATGCATAGGAAACTGAGAGAGAGACATAAAGAGTGAGAGGGAGGGAGGAAGGGAAGAAAGGGGAGAGAGGGAGAGGGAGAGAGACAGAGAGAGAAAGAGAGAGAGAGAACAGCATATCTTCTTGAATTGGTACACAGCACCTTTCTAGCAAGCACAAGACCGTGGATTTGATCCCCAGCACTGCAATAATGTGTGTGTGTGTGTATATATATATATATACACACACACACACACATTTGTGTCTTATATACCTTCCATTTTTGCATAACTTAGGGAATATTTAAAACAGAGGAAAATTATGCACTGTTTTATAAATCTTTAGATTTTTTAGTAAGCACCCACTCACAATCTTCACAGTGACTGGGCCAGCTAGTTCCCCGATCTCTGCCTATGGTACTTATACCCAAATTCACCTCCTGCAAATCAGAGTTACACTTTCTGTAATTCGCTGGTCACTTTCTCTGTGACACCTTTTGCTGTGCATTATGTTTTAAAATCCTGTGAGCAAGTGAAGAAAATGGGGTTGCTTGTATTTTCTATAGTGCTTCTGGGCTAGGAGGAATGAACAGGAATCCCAAAGGGTGTGAATAAGACTGAGTTTTATAGCCCAGACCTCAATTGTTCTGGAAAGCAAGGGAGGGTTCTGGAGGTGCAGTGTGGTGGAGAGAGCATATTATACCCTGCTATAGGGACTTTTTGGCGAGCTCAGAGGAGAGAAAACACATGTTCACAGGGGAATTGATACACGGAAAATCACCAGCCAGGGTTTATGCTAGGGTTGTTATTTGGGAGATGTAGTTAGGTATCTGAGACTGACCCCTAATAAGTAAAGGGGAGGGCAGAAGGTCTGAAGGGGATGTCTTTGGGCCTGATGCTAATTCTGACCTTTGATACTGTGTCGTCCTGTGTTCCAGAGTGACCAGCTTCCTCTGGGCTGTGTACCTATCACAGGACCGCACTGCTTGGTTCTAAGCCTGTACATCAAGTACAGACAGAGCTGAACTTGAAGGAGGAGATCATTTTTCTTTGTGCGTGTGATCTCCCTTCATTTTCTTTGAAAGATTATTTGGAGAATAAACAAAAACAAAACAAAAAATAAAAACAAAAGAACAAAGATAGACCAAAAAGCCAGAGGGAGGAAAAAACTCCATTTTCTGATATGACCCTGAGTTAAGATTCTCAGTTTTACCTCATATAATGTATTATATTGTCACACCATAAAGGTTGATTCCAAAGAATCTTTTTTTTCTCTCTAATTTTTAAGTTTGTAACCTCTGGGCCCGATGTTAATTCTGACCTCTGATACTGTGTCATCCTATGTTTCAGAGTGATCAGCTTCCTCTGGGCTTTTGTACCAATTGCAGGGCCATGACCAAAGTTTCAGACCACTCTGGCATGTATCTTGGTAGGCTAAAAAGAATTAATTCATCTCTAAGATTGGTTATGTATTCAAAAGCAATCTACCAGTTGCTGTGACTTGGAAGCAAAGTAAGGGACACACGAGAGTGAATCTTGCTTCAAAAGAGCGGGAGAATGACATGGCTGGGATTATTTTCCTGACTCAGTCGTGCTAGTGAAGCCTTGAGTCTGGTGCGGGTGGGTGAAGATGGCCATTTGCCTGGCTGGCCATGTGTCGAGTGAAAATGACAGAGAACATCAGCGAAGGACATATGCCTACTTCAAGAAGGAGTTACATTCACTCGTCGTGTGATTTATTACTTAAGATGCATTAGACAAATATCCCTGAGGTTCAGCCATTCTCCGTGATTGTGAATTCTAATTCTGGGAAAACATTGATTTCGTGTCTTTATGTACAATACTCATATGTAAGATGGAGATGATCTCAGGAAGCCCAATCCCATGAAAAGTTTAGTTATTAGACACTGACAGATTCATGTGAGTCTACTGGATCGTTTCCAGCTTGTAGCATTACTGTGAGAATGAAATGAGAAACTGGAATGTTTGCCACCGCTTGACTCACTGTGTTCAATAAGTGTTAGGTTGTTTTCAATGAACCGTTTAACCATATTCCATATAATAATCTAAATAAAAGTCACTCATTTGCAAACTTTTAAAACAAATGTTAAGTCTGATCAATCTATTAAGAAGGAAACAAATGATATGAAACAGATTTAAATTTCACTTGAACACACAGAACAGCTATTTTTCACTCCAATGCAAAAGAGCATGTGTTATCTTCTGGTGGCTTCTTTGTTCCTGCTTTCATGTATGTGTGTGCATATTTGTATTTGTGTGGAAACGTGTGTGGGTGCATGTGCATGTATGTACGTGTGGGTGTGTGCACACATCTGGGACCAAGGTCGGGGTCAGGAATCATCGTCGACTGGGAATGATTGCCAATGGATAGTAGCCTTATTTTTGGGAGTGATGAACATGTTCTAGGATTAATAGTAATTATTGTACAACCCATGGGCACACAGGAGGCCACTAAGCTGCACCTGCTACAAAGGTGGATGTCTCAGTGTGTCGTTGTGTCTCATGCAAGCAGTTCCCAAAAAAACATGAGAGACATTTCATACTCCAGATTCACCAAATAAAGTGATGGTCAATGAATTCATCAGTTTATTATGAAAAGAAGACACATTCTACCTTCGGTCTAGTTTTGCCCTTAACTGAGTCCCATTTCAATCATCATGTGCCTTGCTCCAATTCTGTTTAGCATTTGTGATTGGAAATTCTTTTAAATTATTCAAAGAATTAAGTTGAACCAGGAGAGTTAGCAGAGACATTGGGGGAAAGGCAAAGACCTGCTTAAAGGAAACAAATCCAATGCGATTATCTAGGAAGTTGCCTCCATGGAGAACTCATGGACTCCTTACCGCTGGTTTTAGCAATTCAGAAACAGGAAAAACAAAACTCAAACAGAGAGAGGTTTATTTGCAATTTGCTAGAACTCCTCCAACTGAGAGCTTCAGTATAAACAAAGGGGCCTGTGATGAATGTGCCCTGTGATGACGATGGCAGTGATGACGGCTTAAATAGTCTTGTACTCCCTGGTTCAATCTTGCAAGACTTTTCAGCGCAGAGCGAGAATGTTTATATTTAATTACAGAGACTGATACGTAGACTCCCCATCCCACCGTAATCACTACGCAGGGTTGATGGTGTTTTCTGAAGGCCACTTTCTCTCATTTTCAGCTGGAGCAGCCTCCCCTCGGCAGTGGGCTATACCCTTTCTTCTACCTCCTTGATTTCAGAGGACACGACCTTGCCATCCACCACTTCCTCTACCACGGTCTTAATCTTCCTGGTTTTCTTGATATCTGTGTGTGTGTATGAAACATCAGTGTTTGGAACAGGCCCCTGACTACCCTGTTATACCTTTCTACTTCCAGCTATTGCTGCTTTCATTTATTTCCTTTTCTTAGGGAAAAATAAAAGAGCCCTGAACCTATTCTTTTTTTGTGTAATCTTAAGTTGACTTTATAAGAAAGCACAGACAATATATCACTCTCCCCAAATTTATATATTTCCTTCCTCCCCCCCAGATAGACACAGACACTCTCTCTAATGAAATCCACATTTCAGTTGTATTTTTCCTTGCCAGGATCACTGTCTGAGCAATAGCACAGGCTAAGAAATTGCCTTGTCATAGTGACTGTGCCAAGATCCCCACTTGGAGGGATTCAGATTTTTAGAATCCTGATGTCTTGGGACTGATGAGAACTCAGCTGGTAAAGTGCTTGCTAAAGAAGTGTGGGGGCCTGAGTTCTGGTGCTGGAACCCAGGGTTTTCTCTTTCTTTCTTTCTTTCTTTCTTTCTTTCTTTCTTTCTTTCTTTC
>LOJH01026110.1:0-18512 GCA_001685095.1 Ellobius talpinus
TCGGGGTATAAGCTAGCCATGCGGGAGCTGGGCTGGATGAAAAGCAGGCCTGCTTTCCCATTTACTACTATACTTGCTTTTTAAAAGTGCTTATATAATATCAAGTCAATGGAAAGTTCTTAATAATTACAGACTTAGGGGTAGTTCTCAAGAAGTGGAGAAGATGGGTACATTTCCTTTTATTTGTTTGGGAATAACAAAGCTGCCTCCCCATTCTGTTCCTCTACCTTTCTTCCTCATGCCAGATAAACTATAGACTGTTCAGGTAAGCCTGAATTTCAGATAAATATTTTTAGCATCAGATGTGCTATATCATATTTGTGATTAATTTGGTAAACATGGCAAATTTTGATCTAATTTAATTATTGTCCAAATACGAGACAAAAATCTCTAATAAAGTAGTGTTCCAAACTCATGACGCTCTATTGGATCTCACACTCCTATCCTTCTAGAAGGTACAGAGATTTAAATGGAATGCATAGAGGCTTTGCTTCCTCCCTGAAGCTCATCTATGAGACCTCCTTTATGTGTTGACTCCTAAGAGAAAAAGGCAAATATATGCACCTAGACCTGGTGAGATACAATGCATTTTATATAAACAATAAATGCTAACAGTAAAGAAGAGCAACAATCTTAGTGGATGCAATGTTTAACAGGGAAGGAGTGGAGATGAAATCTAACCCCCAAACCTTCCAAAACAGTCATTTAAATAAGAAAAGACTTCCAAATAATTCCTCTACTCGTGATGTACATTGCAGGTATTTTAGTAACATGAAGATCATTATCTCAGCAGGATAGAGAGATTAACAAGCTGAGTATAGTTTATGCTCATTCTTTTTAATTATTTTATTTTTTGATATTGAAATACAATTACAACATTTTTCTCTTCTCTTTCCCTTTCTTTCTTCCAACCCCTCCCATATATCCCAACTCTATCTTGCTTTCCCTCAAATTTATGGCCTCTTTACACCCCCTACCCCACCCCCACACCTAACTGTATAAATACAATATGGCATATGTTTTCAGGGTTGACCACTTGGTAATGAAAGCAATTAAGAGCTCTTCCCTGGGGTAGACTATTTCTCCTGCTCACAGAATTCCTTTATTGCCTGAAGTTCTTTGTCTAGATTGGGAGCCCCATGAGCTTTCTCCCTTCTACGTTAGCATGCCTGTTGTCATCTTTGTTCAACTCGTGTAGGCAGCCATATTGCTGAGACTTTACGGGTATAGCTTTCCTCACATTTCTAGGAGACAAAATCTCACAGCAAACTTCCTGTTCTTTTGGTTCATGTATTTACACCCCCTCTTCCTCTATGCTCTCTGTGCCTTATGTCCAGGAACTGTGCTGTAGGTGGATCACTCGGGACTGGGAACCATGTGACCACTTGCTCCCTGCATTTTGATTAGTTGTGATTTACTGTAATGGCCTCTGTTTCAAAGAGGTTTCTTTGATGAGGGATGGGTATTCCACTTCTCTGTGGCTATAAGGGCAAATAGTTACAATGCAGTTATTAATTAAGCTATTTAATAAAGTGACAGTTGTAGGTTTCCCTCCCACTCATCAGTCCTGGGGATTGGCTAGGTTTCCAGTACCAGGCATAGTTTTCTTCTTGTCGAGTGAGTCTAAGTCCAATTCAGAAGCTATTGGTTGCTGTCAAAATATTTATACCACTATTGTACCATTAGTAGTATCATGCCATGCAGATCATTGATGTGGTTCATAGTTACCACAGCTAGGCATGACTATTGGTTGCTTTTCTCCCTTTGAAGCTTGCATGGCACCTTCTGATACCATGAAAGTCAAATTCCTAGGGAGGAGGCTTACCTGTCAGATCCAACTCAGATCCTCTGTGTTCTGTGTCCAAAATACATGCTGTTTTAAATAAGAACTTACCTTCAACTTTTTGGGGGCAAGCAAGGGCAAGAACAACAGCCTATAATATTTTGGGAGCCTCATGGACCCCCATGACCAACAAATTATAGGGGTGTTTGTAATGTCTGACATTAAAGATTTTGTTAGACATCTTGATGGGGGACCATGGCCAGCTGTCTTGGTTACTGTTCTATTACTCTGAAGAGACACCATGACCTAGGCAACTTATAAAATAAATCATCTAATTGGGGTCTTGTTTACAGTTTCAGAGGATTAGTCCATGATCATCATGGTGGGGAGTATGGTGGCAGACAGGCACTCATGATGCTGGGGTAGTAGCTGAGAGCTCATATCTGAACCACAAGTTGCAGGCAGACAAAGAGTGAGACTGGGCCTGACATGGGCTTTTGAAACCTCAAAGCCCTCCCCTAGTGACACATCTCCTCCAAGAAGGCCACACATCATAATCCTTCCCAGCCAGAAAATTTGCTTAAAATCTATATGTATGCACATAGTTGTATATGTATTATATGCAATTTCAGGCAAGTAGATAATATGATTCCTTATGACTTTTTCAGACTTCCTTGTTATTTTTACCCTCCTCCTCTTTCTGTGTTGATTTCCCAAATTACTCCCTTTTTTCCACATTTCCCCCTTAAAATTACTTTAACCACGATATTCCCCTCTTTATTGCTCCATGTCCCCTACCATGGCCCTCTTTACTTTCTTGGCCTCTGGGGTTACTCCAGATCATATACTCACATCTAAAGATTTGGATTTAGGAGTCACAGAGGAGAGAGAACATTCAATGTTTGACTTTCTGGGGCTGTGCTACCCATTTAGTATAATATTTTCTAGTTCCATCCATTTGCCTACAAATTTCATTTTCTTTGTAGCTGAGTAGTATCCCATATACCATTCTTCCATTCATTTCCAATATCCATTTATTAGCTAGTCATTGGTTGAAGGGCATTTAGGTTGCTTCCCTTTCCCAGCTATTGTGAATGCAACACCAGGGAGCATGACTGATGAAGCCTGTGTGGAGTAGGTTGTGGGGTTGTCCATATACCAAGAAGTGGCATAGTTGGGTCATGTGGTAGATTTATAGTTAGCTGTTTGAGGGTAGTCCGCAGTGATTTTCAGACTGACTGAACCAGTTTGCAGTTCCATCAGTAGCGAATGAGGGCTCCTCTACCATGTTCTCCAGCATCTGTTGCCTTTCTAATCTTAGCCACTGTGACTGGGGTAAGATGAAATCTCAATGTTGTTTTGATTTGCATTTTCCTAACTGTTAGGGAGAGTAACCATTTTTGGAGCTACTTCATCATTACTTTTATTTATTCTTTTTAGAACTCTGTTTAGATCCATATCCCATTTTTTGAATGGCCATTTGTTTTCTTGACTCTTTTTTATGTTCTTTGTATTTTCTGAATATTAATACTCTGTCAGATGGATAGCTGGACAAATTCTCTCCTATTCTGCTGGCTTCATCTTCAGCTGATTATTTGTTTCTTTTAGTTGGTAAGAAACTGCTGTAGGAAGGCTTGCAGCTTGTGGTCAGCTGCCTACTGGGGCATGGCCTCTTATACTATATATGCGGATGCAGAGCCTGCTTCCGCCCCTTCTTCCTTTGCCCTGGCTGCTCATTCAGATTATTGGATTGCTGAATTTGATCTCTGTCCACTGTTCAAGCAGAGAATTCTGATTTGTCAGTTTACCCCTAAATAAATAACTATTTTTCAATTCTGAGCTAGTGTGGGATTTCTTTTAAGGGTCCAATCATCAAGAAATTTTTTAGTTTTATGATGTCCCACTTGTCAATGGCTGCCCTCAATTCCTGGATAAATGGGTCCTATTCAAAATATCCGTCCCTACACATATATCTTGTAGGGAGCTACAGATGAATTCTATCAGCTTCAGTGTTTCACATTTAGGTCTTTGATACAATTGGAATTAGTTTTATGCAAGGTGATAGATGTGGATCTTATTTAATTCTTCTACATGTGGACATTAATTTTCACTACAATGGAAGATGCTTTCTTTTCTCCAGTGTATGTTTTTTGGTGTCATTGTCAAATATTAGATAGTTGTCATTTCGTATACTAATGTTTGGATATCCTATTTTGTCTCATTGGTCTTCATTTCTATTTTTATGACAGCACCATACTGTTTTTATTACTGTGTCTCTATACTATATTTTGAGGTATATAACGGCAATCCCCAGCATTGTTCTTTTTGCCCATTTTCTTTGACTATTCAGGGTCTTTTGCAGTTCCATATAAATTTTAGGATAGGTTTTTGTTTTTTTCTGTTTCTGTGAAGAATGAGATGGAGATTTTGATTGGAATCACATTAAATATGCAAATTCTTTTTGGTAGAATGGTCATGGTCACACTATTAATTCTATAAATACATGAGCATGGAATATCTATATTCTAGTGTCTATCTCTTTCTACAGAGATTTAACATTTTCACTGGTGAGATTTAACATTTTACCGCCAGGATTAGGTTTATTTCTAGATATTTTATTTTATTTAAGATCATTATGAGTGGGAGTGTGTTCACAATCTTTTTCTCTGTGTATTTGTTGCTGGTGTAAAGAAAACCCATTGCTTTTTGTAGGTTGATTCTATATTCTGCCACACTGCTAAAATTGGTGGTTGGTCATTTCTAGCTTTCTGGTAGATTTTTTGGAATCTCATGTGTATAGTATCATATTATCTGCAAAGAGGGTTAGTTGGGTTCCTCTCCCTGTTTTTATACCTTTAATTTCCTTCTCTTGTCTTATTACTTCAGCTAGTACTTTGTGTCTGATATTGAAAATGAATAAGGGTAGTGAACACAGCCTTGTCTCGTTCCTGATTTCAGTGAAGTTGCTTCAATTTTTTTTTCCATGTAGATGCTGTTGGCTGTGTTTTTAATTATATATAGCTTTTATATATAGCTTTTATTGTATTGAGATATGTTCCCTTTAGTTGTACTCTTTCTAGGACTTTTATCCTGAAGGCATGTTGGGTTTTGTCAAAAGTTTTTTCTATGTCTATTGAGATGTTCATGTGATTTTTGTCTTTATGTTTATTTATGTGATTTGTTACCTGTTACCTGTATTGACTCACTTATGCTGAACAACTCCTGCATCTTTAGTATAGAGCCAACTTGGTCATGATGTATAATTTTTTTGATGTATGTCTGTGTTCCATTTACAAGTAATTTATTGAGGACTTTGAGTCTGTGTTCACTGGGGATATTGGCCTGTAGTTTTATCTTATTTTTTGTTATGTCCTTACCTGGCTTTGACATTAGAGTGATGATACTGGCTTCGTAGAAGGAGTTTGGTACTGCTCCATCTATTTATTTGTTTGTTTAGAACAGTTTAAGAAGGACTGGCTGTAGAAATTCTTTGAATATCTGGTAGAATTCTGCTGTGAATCCAACTGGCCTTGCACTTTTTTTTTAAAGTTGGTAGACTTTTTTTTTCTAGAAAGGATTTTTCTGTAGCTTCAGGCTGGCCTCAAACTCACAGAGATCTGCCTGCCTCTGCCTCCCGAGTGCTGGGATTAAAGGCGTGCGCCACCACTGCCCAGCTGGAATACTTCTTATTACTTTCAGTCTCCTCATTTGTTATAGGTCTGTTTAGATTGTTGATATCATCTTAGTTTAATATTAATGGTTTGGCTGAATCTAGAACTTCATCCATTTCCTTTAGGTTTTCTAACTTAATGAAGTACAGGGGTTTTTTGTTGTTGTTTTATTTATTTGTTTGTTTTTGAGACATGGTTTCTCTGTGTAGCTCTGGCTGTCATGGAACTTATTCTATAGACCAGGCTGGCCTCGAACTCAGAGATCCACTTGCCTCTTCTTCCAGAATGTTGGAATTAAAAACATGTGTCAACACTGCCCAGTGGAGTAAAGTTTTTTGAACTATTCCCTTATAATGCTCATGAGTTTCTTCAATGTTTGTTGCAATGTTTCCCTACTCATCTCTAAGTCTGTTAATTGGGTCCTCTAACTCTTTCTTTTGGTTAATTGGGCCAAAGGTCTATTAATCATTTTTATCTTTATCTCGAAGAACCAGCTCTTAGATTTGTTGATTTTCTGCATTGTTTTATTTCTATTTCATTCATTTCTGCTCTGATGTTTAAAATTGTCTTTTGCTGTCTACTGGGTTTGGTTTCTTGTTTATCAGATTTTTTCAGCTGCATCATTAAATCATTTTTGATGAGTCAGCTGCTGTCAGCTGATTATTGACCTTGATCTTTTTAATATTGTGAGTTTTCCTCATTTGTTGGCCACATTTAGAGTGAAAGGCTCAGGGGCTGGAGAGAGCTCAATGGTTAGGAGCACCTGCTGCTCTTCCAGAGGACCTGAGTTAGGTTCCCAGCACCCATGTTGGTGGGCTCACCAATGCCTGATACTCCAGATCCAGGGGATCTGTTACCTTCTTTAGGCCTCCTCCTGTTACACACACACACACACACACACACACACACACACACACACACACGTGCAGCAAACATTCATCATTCATGCGTGCACACACACAGATTAAAAGAATAAATATTTTTTTTAAAAAGAGTGAAGGACCACATTGATCATTTTAGGTAGACAACACGCTCATGTTTATTTATGTAGGTCTGATTACCCACAACCCCCTTCCTTGAGAAAGAGTATTTCTTGAGTACTTGACTAGTTCTTGATAATGCAGACATCTTTACATTGGCAGGTAGGCAAACTGCCAATAAGTAAAGAATACTTGACTATTGGACCAGAATTGTTTTGAGCTCAGCCCATCCTTATATCCCAGGAGCACCCAGGTCCACAATGTACCCTTGTATTTTCTTTCTTTCTCTGTTCTCCCTTTGTCCCCTTTGCCCTCTTTACTTCCCATCTCTTTTATTAGGTACTGTATAATGTATCTGATCTTAAACTCATTGTGTAGCTAAGGATGACTCGAACTTCTAATCAACCTGCCTCTGCCTCTCAAGTACCATGATTATAATCATGTATCACCATGCTCAGTTTTATTTGATGCTGGCATCTGAACCCAGGGCTTCATGCATGCTAGATGAGCACGTTACTAAATGAGCTACACCACCAACCTGGTATATTATCTTTTCTTTTGTTTGGAGGCCCAAAGCCACTCTTGATTCTTTTCCATTTTTCTCTAGTTCAAATAGCCTTGCCTAACAGACATGAAATGGTACTGCACTCAGCTGTCTTTCCTCACATGAGAGGGGACAGGCTGCTTCACTGTCCCTCCAAGCTTCTGTCCTTTAACATAAACAAGTCCATCTCTGAGGTTGCTGGCTCTCATCTCATATCTCTGCAGAGGACCCAAAGGAACAGCCTACCTCCCTCTTGTGCTGTTTGACTCCCCGAGAACATGGAGTCACAGCTTCTTTTATTAGGTTTATCTGTCCATTTGAGCCCAGATGCTTCCCAGATCCTAGAGAAATATCATTTCCTGCCTGCTGGAAGTATGTTTTATTTTATGGATAGATTCTATTTTATGCTACTCCTGGAATTTAATCGGGCCATGAGAGAGGTGGGAAATGCATGTTCATTCAGTTATCTTGAATCAGAGCTCTTACACCAATTTTTTTAAAAAAAGGTTCATTCAAATATTTTTAATCTTTTGAATAGGTAGTATGTCCACACCATTCAAAACCCCAAGACCTGTAGTGGTTCTGAGTGGAACGGAAATGAACACTCTACAGAGGAAATGTGAATATGTGCATGTGTGTATATCTCTGCATGTGTGCTTGTATTCTTGTGTTAACGATCACAGGCTTGGCTGTAATAATCCACTGAACAGAATCAGGACAGGCTTTGGACCCTTCCGGAGAGTATTCAGCTCTGTTCATACCCAACTTCAGCCTCACAGCATCACGTCTCACATGCATTAACCCAGCAGGCATGCATTTATGAACTAGGATGCTCCTCTGGTGGAATAAAGAGAAGGTGCGTTGTCCTGGCAGTAGTTTTGTAGCTGGTGTTCACAGAAATGCCTTCCCAAAACCCAAAATCCGAGGATGCCTGGGTCCTTTATGTAATATGTGGTAATATTCACATATAACCTCATAACCCTCCCATATACTTCGAAACTTCTCTGAATTGCTGTTCATTCGAAAAGCAGAGTAAATGTCATAGTTAGAGTTTTTATTGCTGTGAAGAGACACCATGACCATAGCAACTCTTATAAAAGAAAATGTTTAATTGGGGACTGGCTTACAGTTCAGAAGTTTAGTCCTTATCATCATGGGGGGAACCATGGCAACATGCAGACAGACATGGTGCTAGTGAAGGAGCTGAGGGTTTTACACCTAGATCCCCAGGCAGTATTTCCTTGGACTCCTGATTTCATTTCCTTGTAGATGTATCTAGAAGTTCAAAACTGAATCCTGCGGCTGACCACTGTTCAGTTTTTTAGGACCTTCTACAGGATTTTTCATGCAGCTGTACAAATTAGCATTCTCCCCAACAAGGAAAAATAGTTCCATTTTAAAAATTATTTCTGTGTCTGAATGTGTTGTTTTTGTTTTGTTTTGCTTTTCCCGAAAACAGCTTCTTTAACCCCATAAGCCAGCATCTCCTTGTAGACTTGGTTGGAATGTCTCTGATCACCAATAACACATGCATTTTCAGGTAGTTGTTGGCTATTGGTATTTCTTCCTCTGGGAAGTGTCTACAGAGATTGTTAGCCCGTCTTTAAAGTGAATCTCCTGTTGTCTGTTGAATGCTGCTCACGTTTAATCTGTCAGGCAAGTAGGCGGCAGGCATTTCCTCCACTCTGTAGACCATCTTCTAAAGAGGATGTAATTCCAACTGTCAACCTTCCCCACATAGTCTATGTTTTGCAGTTCTATCCAGAGAATTTATCGTCTGTGCCAATGTTTTGAGTGTTCCCCAACATTATTTCTAGTAGTTTCTGAATGCCAGATCTTTGATACTCTTTGAGTTATTTATTTATTTTTTTCTTCTTGCAGTGCTGGGGGTTGAACTGAGCATCTCTTGTACACCAGGCAAGCCCTCTACCACTGAGCCACATTGCCAGTACCATTGATTGATTTTTGCATGGAGCAAGAGATTGTTGTGATGTTTCAATCTTTTCCAGTTGTGTTTTTGGAGCTTGGTTGGATTCCTTTGGTTTTACCTCTGGGCATCCTACCTCTCCCCCTCCCCCCATATGTGTATCTGTCTATAGTCTGTGGAATGCCATGATGCCAGGTACTGTGGTGTTCCCAGCTCTGTTCTTTTTCTATGGGTTCAGATTGTTCTTATAGTCTTGTGAAGATCATTATTGTTATTTTGATGAGAGTTGACTGTGTTTGATGTGATTGTTTTGGGCAAAATGGGCATCTGTTTTTTAGAATTATTATTTTTATTTATGTATGTGTGAGTATACACGTGGAAGTCAGAGGAGCTGGATTCCCTGGAATTGAAGTTATAAGCATCTGTGAGCTGCTATGTGGGTGCAGGGATTCGAACTGGTGTCCTTACAAGAGTAGTACATGCTCTTAACAACTGAGACATCTCTCCATCCACAGTATGGGTATCTTATCAATACTCTGTTTTGGGTTTGTTGTTTTTTATTTTGTTTTGTTTTTCTAATAATCCAAGAACATGGGTTGTAGCACGAGTTCTAATAGGTTTTAATAATAGAAGCCCAGAGTCAGATCTAGAGGAAAATGCTGAGAGGTCAGAGAGTGAAGGAGCAAACCATTCAACCTTACCTCTCAACTTCCCAGCCAAAAAGAGACTGAGTTCCTGTTTCTTCCCACCTTATCTCTTCATCTCTCCACCCAGCCATATCACTTCCTTTCTGTACAGCCCTCCAGATCTCTATGGTTAGCTAGCAGCTAGCTCCACCCTCTGATCTTCAGGCAAGCTTTATTTGTACAAACGAGATATCACCACATGAGTGATCTTTCCATTTTTTCTGTCTTGTTCCATTTCTCACATCAAAGTTTTGTACTTTTATGGAAGAAGTTTTCCACTTTCTTGGCTAAATTTAGTCCTAATTTTTTCCCTGACTGGGAGAGAGAGTGCTACTGTGTATGCAATTGCTTTCATGATGTATATTCTTCCCCTTCCTTTGCTTCCTCCTTCTTCCCCTCCCTTCCTTCCTCCTTCATTTCTTCCCCCTCCCCTTTTTCCTCCCTCTTTTCCTCCTTCGGTTAGTCTTAAATAGTAGTCCTAGCCACCCTTGAAACCCTCACCATTCAGTCTTTACCCTCCAGAGCACTGAAATTACAGGTGTGTGCCACCATTGCCAGCTCGCTTTCCTGATTTCTGACTCAGCAAATTCATTATCAGTGTCTACAAAAGCTAATAAATGTATGTTGACTTCTATCCAGCTTCAACACTAAATTTATTAGATCTTATAGTCCTTTGGTGGAATCTTTATGTTTTTCTGTCTAGTATCATATAGTTTGCTATTGTAGTAGGGATGGTTTGATGTCTTCCCTTTTGCCTAATTTGACTAAAATTCTAGGAGTCCATTGAGTCAAAGTGCTCAGCAGAGTGGACAGTTAGATCCTGTTTTCAGTGTTCCAGAACGTGTGTGCCTTCAGGTGTCCTCTGTCAGGATGATGTTGCTGTGAGGTCTCACACTTGGCTTTTACTATGTTGAAGCACCATATTTTGATACCCAGTTTATTCCAGGCTGCTGTCATGGGAAGTTTATTAACTGCCTTTATGTGTCTATTGAGATGGTTCTTCAACTTTACTCTCTTGCTTCTCATGAAACTTTTAAAAAAATCATTTACTAATATTTTTCTCAGGCATTTTATCCATTTTTAAAAGATTTTTCACCAGAGAGCAACTATGTTTTTGTAGAGGCAACACAACATGCTTTAAAAAATATTTGTTTCCCTACATGAGACCTGCAGCCTGCATAACTGATGATGGACCAGACATCGTTGCTCTATTTCTATTATTTTTTATGTGAGTTTCTTAGTACATGGCTTTCTCTGGACGATGTCTTAAAGTATCAGCTTATGTCTTGATGGTTTTGATTCTAACTGGACACTATAGTATAGCGTGCTTGTCACTTCCTGGGCTGTGACTGGTGAGTTTTAGAACAGTGTGTTCTGTGGCAGAGTCAAAGAGACCCACTGCCTCTGTGGGCCATATGAGTGGGGACACTCAAGAGAACTGGGAAGATAGCTCAGGGCATAACAGCACTTCCTGTGCAAACACACGGTCCTTAGTTAGAATCTCCAGCACTCCTTGGCATGGCTGCATATGGCTGTCAGCCCAGCATTGCAGGACAGTGCATCCGTGATCCTGTTCACAGCTAGCCTCGCCCAAATAGCAAACTTCAGGTTTGAGAGATAGCGCCTCAGGAATAAGACAGAGAGAGGAAGATACCTTCCTCTGGCCTTCACATGTGCATGCATCGGTGAGTGTATCTGCATACACCACCACCACCACCGCCACCACCATACCACTGCCATCACTGCCACTGCCACAGCCACTGCAGCCACCATCACCACCACTGTCACCAAAGAATGGGGGCATTTGAACAGTTAAGGTAGAAGATATGTAGACAGCTTAGATTTGGGGGGACTTATGGTGTGTCTACTCCTACAGTGTGGGATGGTGGCCTTTACTGAGCAATGAGACTTCCTTGGATTTTCTTGATTCTAGTTTTGCTACTTCAAAGGCCTCTGGCACTGCTAACATCAGCAGTGGTAAGGGTCCTGAAACACGCTCCTCCAACTGTGCAGCAGTAAGAGCCCACATCCTCTATGAGGAGAGCGAGAGCAGGAACCACCATACCCTCCGGTGAGCCTCCTAATCAGCCCTGAAAGCAGCATAAGGCCAGACAACAGAGATAGAGGGAGAAGTAGCACAGGGTGGAGTATCCATCTCTGTTGCTTCGGTGGTAGCATCCACCCAAGTAGGAGCCTGGCCAGAGCCAGGGAAGGTTGTATTTATTTACTCCTTAACTCCGGTGGGCATAGCCAGAGGTTGGGCCGCAGCTAGAGTCATAATTTCTCCAGGTTCACAGGAGAACAGGGTTACGGCAGGAACTGCGGGGTTTTGCCTCTATCCTACCGTTAGCAGAGCCATGATCACGGGACAGCAGGAAGAGAGGCTAAGAACCGTGTGCCTGCCTTCAGGCCTCGGCTGACAGGAGTCCATCTGCTCCCTCAAGGCCTGATCATTAGGTTTGACATTCTCCAATTCTCTGTGCAGCGGTTTTCATCATGTGTAGGACAGCCAGGGGGCTAAAGTCGAAGCAGTCCTCCTGGACTAGGTTGAGCTCGTGAGGCTCCTCCTTCTAGGACGATGCAGTGGACAACCTGGGTTCTCAGAGGTCGGGATACGTGGGTTTTGTGACTCACAGATTTCTCTAAAGTCAGACAATACTGTCTTTCTCAAGACGGCTTCTGGCTGTAGCATTCCAGGGTTTGACGGGAGCAGACGTGTGATCCATTTCCAAAGCAGAGTTCCTGTGGATATTTCAAGGTACTCATCTGCATGGGCTGCGGACCTGTGAGGATCCTAAAGCCCTGCTGTATCTGCAGCTGCAGCATCTGCACTGATGAAATTTGTGAGGACTCTCTTTCCTTCTTACCACTGCAGAAGAGGTACTGCCTGACCACTGCTACTGAGTTGGAGCGGAAGAGCTGGGGTCATTAGTTTCCGTTTCTGTAATTTTTCACAGGGTCTCTAAATCTTACAAGTTTCTGCTCAGTGCCTTCTGACTCCTGTGTTTCCATATGTCACTGCCATGAAATGTGCTCACACACCCGCTACTGTGGTTCTGCCTTACAGGAGAGGAGCTGTATTCACCACCCTGGAACTCTCAAGCAAATCTGCCTGGTTTTGCTAGTGGCTCTGAGTCTTGAAAAGTAGTTAAAGGTTCTCTGGTCAGTAGCCACAAACATGGTCATGTGTTTTCTTTTGATTCCCTTAGTCTGTTACTTTCTATATCATGTCCTCACCGCAATGAACTTGGCTTTGTGTTAAGCATGAGCTATTAATTTACTGATATATATTTTTCTAAATGGACACTCACTCAATTGTCCTGATGATGTGTGCACACTCTTTGTTTGTTTGTTTGTTTGTTTTGGAGACAGGCTTTCTCTGTAGCTTTGGGGCCTGTGCTGGAACTCACTCTGTAGAGCAGGTTGGCCTGGAACTCACAGAGATCCGCCTGTCTCTGCCTCCCAAGTGCTGGGATTAAAAGTGTGCACCACCACTGCCTGGCTCTTTTTTTATTTTGACATCTAGATCACTTTCCTTAGAATGTAAACTGTTAACATTCCAGGTATGACGCTGAAGTAAACAATCTTGGAATCCAGGAGCACGGCCAGCAAAGACAGTCTCTAGAGTCTAAGGCAGTGAATCCTTGGAAGCCACCAGAGTCAGCGCACCTGCTTGGGTCCTTTAAGACTTGGTATATTGATTTAATATGACTTAAGAGTTGGAAGCGGTATAAACTCTGTCCGGGAAGAAAGGAAATGGCCTGTTGCCGTTCCCAGAGATGGGCACTCTTCTGCAGCGGGCTGTCTGTTGTTTTATAACAACATTTCCTTTTTTTTCTTTTCTTTTTTGAGACAGGATTTCTCTGTGTAACAGTCCTAATAGTCCTGGAACTAGCTCTTGTAGACCAGGCTGGCCTCGAACTCACAGAGATCCACCTGCCTCTGCCTCCCGAGTGCTGGGATTAAAGGCGTGCGCCACCACTGCTGGCTCCACATCCCATTTCTAACAGAGACCTGGATTTCACATTATTCCTCTCCCCATGGTTTCACATTCTCCCTTCAGCTATCACAGAGAAACCTTGGCCAAGGTAGGAGCAGACAGGAAGTCCTTTTCGCGTCAGACTCAGGACGGACAGGCGCTCTGACCTGTTTGTCAGGTATGTCTTTGGTTCTGATTTTTTTCTTGGCAAGGTGTACATAGTTATTTCCACATGCACACACCTCCCCATCAAAGGGTGCATTGTCCTACTGGACAAATGGAGCTATGTGTTTATTCAGCCTCCATTTGCTCTGCATAGTCTCCAGTGGGTTGATTCGCTTCTGGGGACCTCAGTACCACGGCTGGAGACAAGGTGAATGGAATCTTCCTCACTTGAGATAGTTGGGGGTGGGGGCGTGGGAGAGAGAGCACTTCCTGGAACCACCTTTAAAACCATATACTTCTTTCTACACAGAATATCCCCCCACCCCGTCTTTATTTAGGAAATAGATCTGTTGGAGCTATAAGAACATGGGCTCCATCTGAGACAGTTTACCACTCCCCCAAATCCTAGCTGTATTAATTACTTTCCTGCTGTAACAAAATACCACGACCCAAAGCAACTTAAGGTACCAGAATTTGTAATCACAAAGAAGGCATGATAGTAAGTGGCCAGAGCAGGAAGCTGACAGAATCTACTGGGAGTGACTTAAAGCTATAACCTCTCAAAGTGTGCCCCCAGGGATGTTTTCTTCTAGCAAGCCCCCACCTGAACATTCCCACACTGCCACCAACTGGGGACCAAGCAATCAAATGCCTGAGCCTATGGGGGATCTTTCCTATTCAAACCAGTATACATCTTAGAAGAGGCTAGCTTTTGTCCCTGCATTCTAATTAGCATGCCTCTTTCAAATAGTACAAAAAGCAATTATTTCTGCAACCTTTCTGCCTTTGGCTGAGCCCGTGCTCAGGATTAGTGGAGGTTTTAGGAGCTGGGAGCAGATGTTGCACGGGACATTTACATTTTCGTTTCTACAAATTTAAGAACTTAAAACATCCCATGTGCTTTGAGAAGTAGATGTGGCCTGCCACATTTGGGACTGACCATTACAAACTGTTTAAACTGCGCTTTAGCCTAATAAATGTTATATTTTCCTTTTACTTTGGCAAAATTTCTCCTCCACAGAGAAAAACTCTAGCCACGGATGTAAGGTAACACATACAGGAAACTTAGGAGTGAGCCTCTTCTGACTTTATGAAATTTAAACCTGCAGCATGATACCACATCAAACAAATATACATGCTTTTGACCATGGTTCCTAAATTTTTCCCTCGGGCAAGATGTAGCTTCATAGAAACCAAAGGATGGGCTTCATGGAACCTCTGGAGAGATGAACACGTGTGGGTTCCCTGAGCATGGCACATCTGGATAGGATTTGGAAGCTCCAGTGCCTATAATACACACCTTGCCCTATGCATCTTTATCCACACTTAGAATAGGGCTTATAATAACCAGTAAGCATGAGCATGTCCCTGAGTTCTGTGAGCCTCTTGGACAGGCTAATAAGATCGGCAGGGAGGGTTATGGAAGTCCTGATCTGTAGCAGGTCAAACGACCTACATCTTAGGACTGGCACGCACAGGTGGGTGTGGCAGCCTAGGAACAATATGTTAAACCTGCTGTGCCTGATATACCACCAGGCAGGCGGTGTCAGGATTGGACTGTTGGTGATAGTTGGTGGCTGTTACAAATTTTTCTCTTTTTTTTTCTTGATTTTCAAGAAAGGGTTCCTCTGTGTAGTCCTGGCTGTCCTGTAACTCACTTTGTAGATCAGGATGGTCTCAAACACACAGGGATCCACTTGCCTCCGTCTCTCAAGACTGCCCAGCTACCTGCAAATTTTCTTACTTGCTTAGTGTGTGAAGAACAAGAAACCTCATATATCAGGTGTCTGACGTTATCCGTGTTGTGAGTGCATAGGAAAGATTAAATTTGTGGTTGTTTTTCCTTTGTATACTTCAGAAAATCATACTATAATTTATAGCTATATTGAAAAAGAAGGTGTAGTAAAGACAACAGGGCCTGAACTTCGCTTAGGTCTCCAGACGGAAGAAGGTGCTGGAACAATGTCAATGGCATGGGTCTGAGAAGTAGAGGGCAGAATTTATTCATTCTCCCAATGCCTTCTTTTCCTAAGTTTACAAGTCATGATTAGTGTCCCTCACGTTTGTAGATGCCATGCTGAGTTGTAACTGAACTATTAATATTAACATCTACATATTGTGGGTGCCAGCCATGAAAGCTAAGTCTGGGCAGGTCATCCAAAGAAAGTTCTTTTCTTCCAACCATTATCACCTGGGACTCCGGTCATCGATAAATTTAAATGGAGTCTGGAGTCTCAATAGTTTACCCTGAGACAATGCCTGGCAGGCCGAGATTACCTGACCTCCACCCAAGAACAGACCATTTAAAGGAAATTCCTGGTATTTCAAGCACTGTAAATAGAAACCTGCCAGCACTTCACCAGGACACCCCTAGACAAATATCAGCTAATCAGAGGCCCTTGACCCCCACCTTTACTTCTATAAAAACCCAATTCTAATTGAGCTCGGAGCTCTCCGGATATTCCAATACGTNAAGCACTGTAAATAGAAACCTGCCAGCACTTCACCAGGACACCCCTAGACAAATATCAGCTAATCAGAGGCCCTTGACCCCCACCTTTACTTCTATAAAAACCCAATTCTAATTGAGCTCGGAGCTCTCCGGATATTCCAATACGTTGGACATGCGGGAGAGACTGAGCTTGCAAACTTGATTGAAATAAAGGCTCTTTGCTTTTACATATGGGACTTGGTCTCCTTTGTTGGCTTTTGTGGGAACCCACGGATTTGGGCATAACACATATTTGAACATCTCCATGCTCAAAGAAGACATCTTTGGGTAAACTGTTATACCCAGATCCGCGAAGTCCCCCCAAAACCAACAAGGAGACCGAGTCCTGCACGTAAAAGCACAAAGAGCCTTTATTTTATACAAGTTTGCAAACTCGGTCTCTCTGCAAGTGCAAGGTATTGGAATAAATGGAGAGCCCCGAACTCAGTTAGAGTTGGGTTTTTATAGTAGTAAAGGTGGGGGTTAGGGGTTTCTAAGGGTCAGGACCCCTGATTGGCTGACATTTGTCTAGGGTGTCCTGGTAGGCGTGTACTGGCAGGTGATCCTATCTACAGCGGTTGGAATGTTAGGCATTTCCTTTGGATGGTCTGTTCTTGGATGGTGCTAAGGTAATCTCAGTTTGTGGTTCTTCCTGCAACCGGGTATTGCTTCAGGGTAAACCACTGAGATTTAGGCCTCCATTAAACTTATCCACAGCTGAGTTCTACTCTGGCAGGTGATAATGGTTGGAAGTAAAGAACTTTCTTTGGNCCTATCTACAGCGGTTGGAATGTTAGGCATTTCCTTTGGATGGTCTGTTCTTGGATGGTGCTAAGGTAATCTCAGTTTGTGGTTCTTCCTGCAACCGGGTATTGCTTCAGGGTAAACCACTGAGATTTAGGCCTCCATTAAACTTATCCACAGCTGAGTTCTACTCTGGCAGGTGATAATGGTTGGAAGTAAAGAACTTTCTTTGGAGGGTCTGTTTCTATTTATTTAACCTATCATAGTTGGCTCCCACTTAAAAGAGAGCCTCAAGAGAGGCTTCCCTTCTTTCTGAGTTACCAACAAGGGACTCTCAATACAAGTTTGTTGTTGCGGAGCACTGTTGTACATGCCTGTAAGTGCAGCAGCTCTGAGGCAGACCTCTGTGAGTTCAAGGCCAGCCTGGAGTAGAGAGCGAGTTCCTAGTAGTCATCTTTACAGACCGAGACCCTGCCTCAAAAGTAAAAAGGTTTGTTGCTGTTTTGTGATCAGTTTTTTTTCTGTGCTTATGATTGGATGCCAGACTGTGCCATTACCAGCTGCACTTTCCCGTGTAGCTATACCCTGTGCCTTGATAAAGTCTTTCACTGTTTGCTCTTACTGAAGTAATGTACGTGATTCTATCAGCTGTGGCTGCATGATGACCTTCCAGTTTTCAGAAACAAGAAACTCTCTTTTCTCTAAAATTATTGACATACCAATTTCTAGATATTCATGGAAAACATCAATTAATTTCCTTGTTAGATTTTATGCTGGGCCTTGCTCTCAACCAGTGATTTACCTCTCCAGCCTGTGTCCCTGAATCTTATAAAGTGCTGTGATCAGCATTATGTATCCATAAGTTGCAAGCTTGAAAATTAACTGTGTATAGTTTTTAATAAAGATGATTTTTCCTAGAAGTGTAATATTATTTTTGGTATATATATATATATCCAATATTATTTTAAGTCATATATATATTGCATACACATATACCTTAAAATAACATATGATATAAAATAATATGAGGTATATATATGTATATATATAAAACTTGAGACATTTATAGAATATGTGCTAAAAATAAAGCTGGTTTTACTTTCAGGATGTTATTCAATTGAGAATCATCTTAGGGATAGAATTCTCCTTTTTCTAAAGTTTCCATGCTTTATTAAATGACAAATGATACTTCCTTTTTGCCCAGTTTTAGAACGCATGTAACTATCCTCCCAACATGCATTTTGTTTAAATCCAAATGAGAATATATAGGGGCTTATTTGTTTGATCCACTGACCAACTATTTACTGTTGAGCTGTAGGTCATTCAGTTATTCTAAAATGAATCAGGTACATTCATTTGTATGGAAGAGTTAGGCTATAGTCAAACATGCAAATAAATAATTACAATGATGACTGATTAGTTCTGTATGGATATGCAAGTAACTTTAGTGAGAGGAAAGGAACAGAAAACACTTCCAAAATCTTACCTTGGGTGTCCAAGGAGATGGCCCCAGCTTGTTCCTTGAGCAGCTGAGGAGAGGGC
>LOJH01026111.1:0-11455 GCA_001685095.1 Ellobius talpinus
CAGAATCCTGTTCTGTCTACTCCACCCACCTAAGGGCTGGCCTATCAAAAGGCCAAGACAGTTTCTTTATTAACCAATGAAAGTAACACATAGACAGATGACCCTCCTACATCAAGACACAGTCCACGGTGGATCTGTTTGAGCTCATGGTCTGAGGAGACACAGTCCATGGTGGATGTTTGAGCTCACAGTCTGAGGAGACACAGTCCCTGGTGGTGGGGAAGGAGCAACAAAGGAGTCCGAAGCCACTCATCACCCTGTGTCTGCAATCGTGGAGCAGAGAGACGTGAATGCTGGGACTTGGCTCCCTTTCTTGTTATTCAGTCTAGGTCCTCAGCCTAGGGGATGGTGCCACCCATATGCAGGGGTTTTTCCATTCTTAGTTAAGCCTCTCTGGAACACCCCCACAGGCACCCCCAAAGGTGTGCCTCATTAATGCCTTAATGTTTCTTAATCAAGTCAGTTTGTCTATTAAAATTAACTACCACGGTTGGCAAATGTGGACATTAGGTTCAGACATTGGCACAGAGAGGGCTTCATTTCTTTAGGATAAAATGGGAAGTTGACCCAGCTAGGACACTCGTGAAAGACTAGAAATGCTATCAAGAATGGGGAGCAAACTTCTAGACCACAGTTGTCCTACAGACTGAGCTGAGGGGGTGGGAATGCTTTGTCTGTTGTCCCTATTGTCACCATGGGTTGCAGATGGCTACTAAACACTTGAAACAAGGCCTATGACACTGAGAAAACACATTTTCTATTTTAATTTTAAAAGGTAAAATCCAGATCATCACAAGAGAGAGGTGCATGCATTTGTGTGTGCATGTGTGGGGGAGGTAAGCTCTTTATGATTAGGATAAGTGTACCTACTCCCTAGTCAATGTATTGCAAGATTAGTTCCTTGTCCAAGGGGATGAAGGAACTTTTATGAGATGGGCCTTTTCAGGTCATCAGTGGCATGGCCTCGAAGGGAATTATAGGACACCAGGCCTTGCCTGGCTCTGCTTCACTCTCTGGCCATGATGGAAGTGATTTTGCTTCACTGAACACTCCAGCCAATATGTACTCCACAGGTCCACAGTGACATGGCTGCTAACCATGGGCTGAGAGCTCTAAAGCTAAAGACAAAACCAACTGTCTCTTCAGCATTGATTATCTGAGGTATTTGTTACGGGCAGGGAGCTAACTTCAACAGGGTCTGGGTAAATGGAGGTCATGTCACAGCTGCTGGAGACCTGGTGCTTATGGATTGATATACAGCTAAAAATAGGTCCTGGACTGTGTAGGGATGGGAAAGAGGACTGGAGACATGGCTCATTGGTTGAGTGCTTACTGTTTTTGCAGAGGACTGAGTTTAATTCCCAGCACATCAGGTAGTTGACAACTTGCTGGAGCTCCAGTTGTAGGGATCTGACACACTCATCTGGCTTCCGAGGGTACCAGCGCTCACGTGCACACACCTTCCCCCAACACAGATATCTCATCCATTGCAAATGTATTCAAGGAATTGTTATGATACTGTGTGAGATGGATTGGGTCCAAATTACAGTGGGCAAGGGACAAATCGGTCATGGGGAGTTTTATTGAGGAAAGGGAAAGGAAGGGAGAGAGGAGAAAGAGAAAGGAAGTACAGAGTTGCCTTGTGGGAAGAGAGGGAGGGGGAGGGAGAGAGGGAGAGAGGGAGAGGCAGAGAGCTAGAGAGATTAAAAAAAATTTAGAGAGAGGCAGAGAGCCAAAGACCTGTGGGAGAGAGGAAGAGGAAAAGGAAGGAGTAGGTTGAATTCTGCCTTTTAAAGGGACAGGCATAGCGCATGTGCATAGAGGCCACACAGCAGGTCAGTGTACTGCCTGCCATGCATGCAGGGGTGACACTCTCTGCCAGGTCCCCAAGGGGTAGGGCCAGGTGTGCCTGTAAGCTAGCAGGAACAGTATCAAGCAAGCTCAGCTTGAATGACTCAGCACCCTGAGACACCAGGCTCCCCGGCTTGGCTCAAGGACTGTCTGAACTCAGTATCTAGGGCCTGTGCAAAGGTTCATCTGACTATGTTCAGGAGCTATGCTGACAAGTCTCCTGGGGAATCAAAATGGATTTGTGCTTCTACCTGGCAAGGGCTATTGCTCATGAGTTTGCATGAAGAAGACTCCTGGTTAAAATTGTTCCACTAAGCTTGAGTCTTCACTATAAAGCATAAAGCAATATCTGGTGAAGACACACAGCAGTGAACAAAGTATTGTTGTCTCTAGTTAGAAAGCGAAACATGTTTTCAGTGGACATGAAACACTTTAGATTCTAAGCTTTAGAAGCAGGAATGAATGATGGTTTGGTCATAGGTTGATTATTATTGCAGGCTCGAGGACAAGCATTGTCTTGGGCGCATTAAGTAACATTTCAGGAAAATTCTTGGGAATCATGAATAAAGAAAAAAGCTAGTGTTTATTACAAGTATGTTCCTTAAGAAACCTTCTAACTTACAAAAGGAGTAAAATGACAGAGCCCCTCTGACAACATCAGCCAAGCTTGATCATTCACGTTTGACTGCGCTAACCTGTTCTGTACTTTAGCTAATTCTCTCTGTCACTAATGCATCATTTTAAGGTTTTATTTTTATTTGTGTGAATGTGTACACACATGTGTGATTGTGTCTGGAAGGCAGAAGAGAGCATGTGATTCCCTGGAGCTGGAATTAAAGATGGTTGTAAACACATGCAACATGGGAACTGGAACCAAATTTCTGTCCTTTTTTGCACAAGTTTTAATAATAAAAACTGGAGTCAGATATTGGAGTAAATGCTGAAAGGTTAAAAAAAGCAAGCCACACCTACCTCTTACCTTGCTAATCCTCAGCTGAAAAACTCACCACATTTCCCCTTTTTTGTCTAAAATAAAAAGGTTATAACTAATATAAGAAAAATTATACATAATAAGTGCAATAACTATATACAATATATAGGCAACAAAACATCAAGAATGTCTAGTACATTAGCAATTTGAAAAATTTATAGAAATTGAGTTCAAAATGTTGTACTAATTCACTTTCTATCCTAATTTGCATTACTTGAAACTATCTTTTTATGTCTCTCAACAATATACATTTTACATCTCTTTAGTAAATTTTGTTCTGAATCTGGTAACAAATGTGGTGATATATTGTTTGTGATCTAACAAATAAAGTTTTCCTGAAGATAAGAATGCATAGATAACTAACTAGTTAGCCAGAGTCCTTGCAGTGTTGGGACACACCTTTAATCCCAGCACTTAGGAGACAGAGGCAGATGGATCTCTGTGGGTTCAAGTCCACCCTGGGCTACACAAGATTGAGTCTGTTTAAAAGAGAAACAGAGCTCATACAAAAGTGATCCCAGCACTAGGGAGGTGGAGTCAGGAATGATAAGGCTGGGCAGAGAGGAATATAAGATGGGAGGAGACTCAGTGCATTCTGAGTTTTTGTGGAGATGGAATGCAGTCTGAGGATTCAGTCTGAGAGACAGTCTGAGGTTTTGTAGAGATGGCAGCAGTGTGAGGATTTGCAGAGATAAGATCATCCCTTTGGTCAAGGTAAGAACTTTCTAGTGTCTGGCTGCTCTGCTTCTCTATTCTTTAAACATTAACCCCTATATCTGACTCTGGGTTTTTATTATTAAAAACAATTAGAATTAGTGATACAAACAAGGAAAGCTATAACTATAAAGTCTTCAACTCCATCAGAGACCCAAGAAGGAAATAATATTACCTGAGTAAGCAGGAAGTTCAAGGAAGTGACTTCCAAAAAATATGAGATATGGCAGAAACTGCTGACTGCCTAGACAGTTTCCCAAACTTCCTTTGCATCCATCTTCTGCCTACAGGCCTAGCATATCTGAAAGATTTTTCTGTGAAGCAGGATATTCTGAAGGGCTGTCCTACCTTGTCTTGGCAAAGTTGAGCCATCACTTTCATTGTGTCCTGCTTGTCCAATGTGGACAATATACTGTTGGCAGTCAAGGCAAGGGCACTTTCTTGCCCAGTGGCTTACTTTTGCCACAAAGAAAGTAAACTCTATAAGGAGTTTCTTCAATGAAGTCTCTATTTTCCTTTTAGAATCAACTCATAGATCTTTTACATGTAAGTTTTAATTTTTTACTCTGTTTATGTGGTAGAAAGATCTATTCTAAGATAATATATTCCCTCTGCATTAATATTCCTATAGGAGAGTGTTTAGAGGGTAAAATAACTAAAATGCATTCAAGCTTTGTATCTAAATGACCCATATGTGCGTCTTGTAATATCTTTTCCACCAAATCCAATTCTCTCTCAGCTTCAGCTGATAATTCTCTTAACTATTTAAGTTCTTGTCACCATCTAAGGTTTTGAACAAATTACTTAGTTCATCATTTTTTTACCCCAATAGTGGACTGTAGATGAGAAATGTCTTCTAGCAATCTTTGAAAGTCATTTACATTCTGCAATCAATCTCTCCTAATTTGTATGTTTTGGGGTCTAAATTTTGTAAGCCTATTTTATAGCCTAAATAATAGAATCTCCACTTTATATTTTTTTTCAGGAGCAATTTGTAATCCCAACAAGGCAAAATTTTCTTTACTTCTTCAAACATTCTTTCTAAAGTTTCTACATTTGAACCAGCTAGTAGAATATCATCCATGTAAAGGCAAACTATAGATTCAGGAAATTGCTTACATATCATTTCCAGTGGCTGACTTGCAAAATACTGGCACAGGGTGGGGCTATTTAGCATTCCATGTGGGAGAATCTTCCATTGATAACTCTTAACAGGCTGAGAATTATTATAAGTAGGCACTGTGAAGGCAATTTTTTTCTCTGTCTTTTTCTTATAAATGTATAGTGAAGAAACAATCTTTTAAAACAATAACCATAAGAGGTCATCCTTTAGACAATAGAGAAGGCAAAAGAATGGCAGACTTAAGAGAGCCCACTGGCTGAATCACCTTATTAACATCTCTTAAATCTGTTACCATTCTCCATTTTTCATATTTTTTTTAAAAAAACAAATACAGGAGAATTCCAAGGACTGGTTGATTCTTCAATGCCTTGAGCATTTAACTGTTCCTGTTCTAAGGCCTGCAGTTTCTCTGTTGCTAAAGGTCATTGTGCAACCCACATAGGTTTGTCCATCAACCATTTTAAAGGTAAGGCTGTTGGTGCCTCTGAAATATCAGCAGCTATTGTGTCCTGTTCTTGTACAACCTGAATGGATGGTGACTGTTCTTTATAATACTTTCTAATATTTTTCTCAGAAGCATAAGTTAATTTATAGTTTGCTTCTGAGATTGGGAGAATGTTAATATGAGTATTCCATTGCTGTAACAAATCATGTCCCCCCTAAATTCATTACTATGTTAGTCACATATGCTTTAATATTCCTGTCTGTCCCTCTGGCCCTATACATTTGACTCATCTCTCTCTTTGTTTTACCTGAGATAATGTTCCAATCCCTAAAAACTGAACATTTACCTCCCATGAGACCAATTTGGATGTCAAGATTTTGGTGCAATTTTTGCTACATTAGCCTCTGTGTCTACAAGAACTTCAATGACAATGTAATTTATTCATATTTTTTAATTTTTATCTTTGTGTTCAACTTATAGAAATTTGTCAAAATATTTGCTTTATGGTTTCTCCTGAATTTTTTGTTCTCTCTTCTATAGCTGCTTTATCATCTAGAGCAGTATGATTCCTTATAATAGGCATCAGGTTCTTTAATTACTTTGGGGAGGAGTTTCCTCCATGATGACAGGAAATGACTGAACTGAATTTGGCATAGGGCCTATGAGAGGTCTCTCAGTGAGTTTCTCAACAGTAAAGAGTTACCTTGACTGTCCTTTATTGATCTACATTCATTAGTCCAATGGCTGCCCTTGCCATAACCTTCTGCATAATCCAGAAGGAAGGGGTGTTCTGTTTGGATTAGTCTTAGAGAAAACATCATTTATGGAATGCCGTATTTGCAATCCTTTTTTAGGTAATCATGTTTACTATAATTGAAACACTTGATATTTCAACCTTCCTTCAAATCTCTGGAAATTAACTCTCCTATCCAAGCATCATCATGGTCTTGAGAGTCAATATTGATTGTATCTTGGATCCATTCTTCCAAGGGTACTGATCTTACCTTTAGTAGCCTAACTACCCATTTGTATTGTGCATTAGAATTTTCAAAATCCAGTTATTCAATTATTATTTGTATAGCTTCTCAATTTGGTACCATTCTATTTACTGCTGAAGTCAATCTTTGTAAGAGTTCCATAAAGGCTTCTTTTGGGCCCTGTATAACTTTAGTAAATGACTCAACTTTCTTTCATACTTCTTCAGTTCTGTCCCAAGCATTCAAAGCTGTTGCATGGCATAAAGCTAGGGTGTGGTCATCATATAGAGATTGCCATTCTATAGTAGGATAATTTTCTTCTCCAAGAAGTTCATCTTAGGAGATTTTCATACCTCTCCTCTTACTCTATTGTTCAATAATCTTAGTCTCTCCTCTGAACCAGGTACACCATTGTAATTGTAGACCAGGCTCTAAAACAGCTTTAACCAAGTCTATCCTGTCTTTAGGGATAGTTCTATTACAAAATGATTACGAGTTTATGGTGTGGGACAAGTGTATTCTGACAATTATATTTTAAATAAATGCTGATTGGTCAGTAGCCAGGCAGGAAGTATAGGTAGGACAACCAGACAGGAAGTAGAGGCAGGTCAATGAGAATAGAATTCTGGGAAGAGGAAAGCCCATTCCTCTGCAGTTTTGAGCCACCACAGAAGAAGCAAGGTGTGACTGCCTCACTGAAAAAGGTACCGAGCCATGTGGCTAACACAGACAAGAATAATGGGTTAATATAAGTTATAAGAGTNGACAACCAGACAGGAAGTAGAGGCAGGTCAATGAGAATAGAATTCTGGGAAGAGGAAAGCCCATTCCTCTGCAGTTTTGAGCCACCACAGAAGAAGCAAGGTGTGACTGCCTCACTGAAAAAGGTACCGAGCCATGTGGCTAACACAGACAAGAATAATGGGTTAATATAAGTTATAAGAGTTAATAAGAAGCCTGAGCTAATGGGCTAGACCTCTGTGTGATTTCTTTGGGACTTAACAATTGAGGGAACTGGGCAGGAGAGAAAACTCAGGCAACAAGTTTAACATTAGCTTCACAAAAGGTAAATGCATGCCATATGAGACTATTGCTTCCTTGAATCTACTTAAATTCAGTATTTCCACAGGAGTCCAATCAGCTTTTGCACAGCCTTGGGGCTATCTATCATTTGGCAGTTGTTCCTGTAAGGTTACTGAATAAATTAAACCTGGCTGTTTAAAAATGTTAGGCTGTTCCTCTCTAACCTTAAAGTGCAACGCTGAGAGTGGTTGCTTTAAATTCCTCTGTCTGGAACAGAATATCTCTATGACCTGTTTTATTAAGTTTTTCTTAAACTTGTATCTTAGCACTCAGATTAACCAACTTTTTAGTGATAAAACAAAAATGATAAAGCTGATAATGTTTATGATTGACATTACATAAATCCCATCTAAATTAGTTATTCTCTAATTTAATTGTTCCATTTTCAAACCATCCAGAGTATTATCATAAAGAGACCTAACTCCCATTGTGATAGTGTTTCCAATTTTTAATGTGGGAAAAAACTTTTTCTCTTCTTTTGAACTAATTTCTCCCTTTAAGAATTCCCAATGGTCTCACCAGCTCTGCTGACAATGACAGTAGGGCATAAGGCCGTGTAGCAGTCTGATCAGAGAACACAGGCAGTGCACAGCCTGACTGAGGACAGCTATAGATGCTAGAGTGTATGGCAGCAGCCTGAGTGGGGTGGGGTCTAGGGAAGCTCACACCCAGGTGGGAGAGGGAGCCAGCTGTCTGAAAATGCCCATGGAACTGTGTGGAAGTAGCATGTGTGGTGGGAGCTGCCTGAAGGCAGAGCCAGCTGGTTTAGGGTGGGTAAGTCCTCTGGTGTTTGGAGTCCAGATACTTCTGAAGTTTGGGTGGCTGCTAGAGACTGTTTTAGAGAGGCTATAATAGGAAAATCTCAAACTCACTCAGAGGTTTGGGGAAAGAAAGAAAACCTAGCCAGTAGGATGGTGACTCTGGTGGGAACCCCCACATGCAGCTTCAGCATGTGCCAATGGCTGCAAAGTGACAGGCAAGCGGCTTTTTCATGAATTTTTGCCTTAAAGTTGGATGCCAGATGTTGCACAAGTTCTAATTGGTCTTAATAATAAAAACCAGAGCCAGATATTGGGGTAAATTCTGAAAGATCAGAGAGATAAAGAAGCCACAGCCATCTCTTACTTTGTTAACTCCTCAGCCCAAAAAGGGCCAAGCACCTGTTTCCTCCCACCTGTGTTCTTCTCTCCACCCAGTCACTTTCTGTCTGTCTGTCTGTCCATCAGACTTCTATGGTTAAATAGTGGCTAGCTCCACCCTCTGATCTTCCAGAGCTTTATTTGTTAGAGCAAAAATAAAATATCAGCACACTCCTCCACAAGAGTAGGACACACACTTAACTGCTGAGCCATCTCTTCAATAACTAATAGGCCATTTTAAAGAGAATACCTGTGGTGGTTTGAATAGGTATGGCCCCCATGGACCCAGAGTTTGAATGCTTGGCCCATAAGGAGTGGCATTTTTAGGTGACCTTGATGGAAGAGGTTGTTTGAGGAAGTGAGTCATGGTGAAGGCAGGCTTTGAGGGCTGGCCAGTGTAGCACCATTTTTCCTTCTGCTGCCTGTAGATCAAGTTGTAGGACTCGCAGCTCCTTCTCCAGCACTCTGTCTGCCTGCACGCTGCCATGGCCTGTCAAGATGATAATGTACTAAATCTCTGAAACTGTGAGCCAGTCCCCATTAAATGTTTTCCTTTATAATAATTTCCTTCATATTGCTGTGGCCATGGTATCTCTTCACAGCAATAGAAACTTTAAGACAATTCCACATATAATTTTATCTAAACAATATTTTAATTTGCATCTCCAAAGACAAAGACATTTAAAAAAAATCACAACATCTTAATCATATGTAAATTATCAAGAACTCTTTACCATCATCAGATAATTATTGCTGAGATATCCCTAGTTCCTTATTAGTAGTTACAGTGTACCCAACACAGAACTCAAGCAAGATAGATCCACACTTGGCATTCAGTTGGTATGCCTTTTCAGTGGGTTTTGTTCTATAAGCCCCATTCCATTTTTTTCTTGTCTTGACTCTACAGCTGGAGAGGTGGCTCAGTGGCTGAGAACACATGAACAACCATGAAGACCTAAGTTCAGATCCCATCATATACAACAAGCTGGCTCTGAGCTTTCCTGAGCATAAAAGCCTGGCACTCTGGGCAGAGAAGGGGAGGGTGGATACAGGAGGTAGGTTGGAGCTGCTAGTCTAGCAGGAAAGACAAGGAACTTCAAATCTGAAGAGAGACCATGCTTCAAGAGAATACAGCGGGAGCTGTAGATGATGGCACCTGACATCCTCCTCTGGCCTCCATATACACATATCCACAGGGGGCTGCTAACACTTGCACACATAAATGTACATACATTATACATATATACAGGGGGCGGAAGAGAGAACAAATATTGGTCTTAGGTGTCCTACAACTAATGGATAAAGAAAATGAAATGGGATCTGTATACACCACAGAGTTATATTTAGCCATGAAGAACAAAATCTTGTTATGTGCTTGGAACTCGAGATCATGTTCAGTGAAATAAGTCAGACTCACAAAGACGAGAGTTGAATGGTTTTTTCTTTTCATATGGAGAGTGGGGTACAAAGTCAGAAAGGGTATGAAAGGATAGGAGACTTAAAGTGTGGAAATTGGCTGGAGAGACAGCACACTGATTAAGAGCGCTGACTGCTTTGCAGAGGGAGGACCCAGATTCATTTCCCAGCATCTACATGGCATCTCAAAATTGTGTGTAACTCCAGTTCCAGGGTATCTGATGCCCTCACATAGACATACATGCTGGCAAAACACCAATGCACACAAAAATTAACAAATCTTTAAAAACAAGCAAATGAATCTCATTTTAAAAGCCGGATGGTGGTGATGCAAGCCTTTAATCCCAGCACTTGGAGACAGAGGCAGGCGGATCTGCATGAGTTCGAGGCCAGCCTGGTCTACAGAGTGAGTTCCAGGACAGCCAGGGATATACAGAGAAATCCTGCCTCAAAAAACAAAAGAACCAAAAAACCAAAACAGAACAACAACAAAAAGATGTGGAAACAGAAACTGGGGAGAAGCTGGAAGGAGATGAGGGCAATAGAGGGGTGAAGATGAGCAAAGTGCATTGCATGCATGCATGGAACTGTCAAAATGAAAGCCATTACCTTGTGCAATTAATAAGCAGCCAATAAGAGCACTAGCACTGGGCCATCTCTCCTGTTCACTTCCCACAGTTCTGAAGAGACTGCCACTCTTGGCCCTCCATTTCCCGTAAGGCTCAATCCTCTTGTAAATCTTAGCAGATATTCTTCTGCACAGAGCAGCCATTCCTAAAGATTTTTTTCCCTGGTGGTGTCATTTACTCAGAGAAGGTAGGGTAAATATTAACTCTTTCCCTTATTTACCAGTTTTTAGAATAAGGAGAGGTACCTGCTCTAGCTATTTCCTAAGATGACTAAGCATTTTAGTAAACACGTGGATTTTTAACATAAATTGTGTTTTAATTCATTGCATTTTAAAGTCTTTTTAAAAGCTTATTTTTATTTTATGTGTATATATATGTGGCTGAATGCATGTATGTGTAACATGCACATGCAGGTGCCAACAGAGACCTTGGGTGCATCAGCTCTCCTGCAGCTGGAGTCACAGATGGTTCTGAAACAGCTGCTGCCGGTGCTGGGCTCTCAACCTGGGTCTTCTGCAAAAGAAGCCATTAAGCCTTTTTTCCCAGCCTTCTCTGCGGTCACAGCTGCCTCTTCTTCCTCCCTTTGATACTCGAATAGTCTGTTCTTAGCTTGTTGAGCTTATCATATTCCTTCCTGTGTCCTTTAAACATAGCCTTGATAGTGCTCTTTACTTCTTGTCTGAGAACATGGTCCAGGCTCGCTTTGTACATCTCCTGCCTCTGAAGAGAAATCAGTCATTCCTCAGAAGCCTTCATCCCATGCATTGTGGAACAGATTTTCAAAACCTCAGTCTGGAGCTTGTGAATATTTTTCATGAGTTGGCCAGTCATAATCATTATTTTTAGATCACGTACTGACGAAACCAAGAAATATTTATAATACCATATGAGTTCATATTGATATTTGTAAGTTAAATTACAACTATAGATATTTTGCTTCTTTTTGTGTGCATGTATTCATGTGTGCATTGTGTGTATAAATGCATGTGTGTTTTTATATCTTTAAAAACATGTTTATTTAATTGTGCTTTGATGTATTTACACACACACACACACACACACACACACACACACACACACACACACA
>LOJH01026112.1:0-18512 GCA_001685095.1 Ellobius talpinus
GATGATGGGCATCAAAGAACCTCCATATGGAGTTTGTTTTCATTGTGGCAAAGTTATCCACTGGACAAGAAACTGCTCTTAGCTTGAATGCTGACAGTATGCTGTCCAAATTGAACAAGCAGGACATAAAAGAAGGTAACTGCTGAACTTTGCTAAGACAAGTTATGACAGTCCTCAAAATTCCTGCTTCACAGAAAAGTCTGTCAGATATTCCAGGCCTGTAGGCCAAAGATGGATTCCCCAACTTTGCAGAGGAAACTCGGTTGACTATCCGAGCAGTCAGATGTTTCTTCTGTCGTTTCTAGAGTTTTGGAAGTTGTTTGATCTGCACTTCCTATTTACTCAGGTGATATTATATCCCTATTGGGTCTCTAAATGTGTTAAAGATGAGATAGTTATAGTTATGGTTTTCCTTGTTACTAATTTAGAAAAGAAACTCACAAAAGAGATGTAAAGTATATAAGTTTGAGAAATATAAAAGTTTAAGTTGTTTATCTAAGAATATGCTTTAAGGTCTAAAAATTTTTTTTAGATTATTAATACAAGTTATGATAGAAAGTGGTTTAGGTATAAAACTCTGAACTCACCAAGATAAGATAGATAATAGAGTACTTTTCCCAAATTTGCTAAATACAAATAGACTGGACATTATGAATATAATTTTTACCTGATAATTGTTCTTATTGCATATAGTTAAAAACTTTTCCTTTTTATTTAGATAAAAATGGGGGAATGTTGCAGGGTATTTGATTGCACAGTGACACTTTGACTGTTAATAAAGTTTAACTTTAAATCAGGGGGTGGGGTTAGTGACTAGCTGACCAGAATTAACCACAGAGGTTTTGGAGGGCCCAGGATACACATAGAGAGACACAGAAAGTAGGAAGGAGGAGCTTAGAAAGATTCACAGGCCCTTTTGGATCAGGGGAAGGAGAGAGGAAGGAGGTCGCTGGTTGCTTCTCTGACGCTTCTCTGATCCATCAAGTTTTTACCCCGATATTTGACTCCTGAGTTTTTATAATAACAAAAAAAATTAGATAAACTCTTCATGGGGTTTATGGGATGTAAGGTCCCGCCTGTCCTGAGCCTGGCAGTTTTTTGTCCCTTGGCCTTTCCTTTGGTAAGTGTTGAGTGAAAGTCTTTGGCGTCTTGTATGGAGGTCAGCTTTAGCTCCCATTCCTGTTACATGTGGATTCTAAACATGAACAAAGGTGAAGGATAGCCACAGGAGACAGTCTCTCTTTAAACAATCTCCTCTTCTGTCAAGGCTTCAGTGACATTCATGCCATAAGCAGCAAGGTTTCCAAGCACAGTCCAGGCTATGGAGGGAAAGGTCGTTGGTGGCCAGACACAGCTGGGAGGCTCACTAACTTTTTGGCAAAGAGAAACCCTGCCCCCCCAATGGAGAATCCCTTTCCAACAAGGTCTATCAGACATCCACCCACACCTTTGTCCAGCCAAAGCCAGGATGGAGCAACCCAGAGATAGATCGGGCTATCTCACCGCAAGGGACTGATGGGTGAAATGCTCCCACCTTCCCCAGAGCACAGTCTTATTTATGTCAAAGAACAAAGTTCATTGGTTAAATTTGGTTGTCAGGCAATCCCGCGCTAGATGATATTGATTCTTTAACAATGTGAATATCTAGATGGAAAAGTCAAGAGCCAGCTCTGCATTGGTATCCCACAGTGTGCAGCTCCCAGTGTACTGAGGCTCACTCCCGTGCAACTCAACACAGCTCAACAGGAGAAAGACCTGCCCTGTACTCCTACGGGCACGGATCTCCAAGGGTCTATTGCTTGTGTGCTCTGGATTCTTCTAAGGTGTTGGACCACGCTGACCTGACCTCACACCACCTCAGTGAATGCCAAGTCCACAGCCTGACCTTCCCCATTTCCTGCCCCCAGCATTTTCCACGCACACCTCCCCTGGCTCATTCATTCCTCCCTCAGGCCCAGCCTGAAATCAGCCTGAGCTGGCAAGGGTTGGTGCTTCAAGATCTCCTGAGTCCACACTTTCTTGACTTTCAGCTCCTGTTTCCATCTCAAGTAATCCTGCTCTCCATGAGCTCAGTGCTGTGCCAAGGCCATATCACCATAGGGTCCCCTATCCTATGCTTTTGGGATGGGTTCCTGCAAGAAACCTTACCCCACACCCAAAGCATCCATTAACCAAGACCCAGCAGCTGGCAAATCTGAAGCTATATAGTTTCAGAGTTCCAAAGGAAAGATGAAGGAGCAGCTCAGGGCTGGAGAGATGGCTCAGTGGTTAAGAGCCACTGGCTGCTCTTCCAGAGGATGAGGTTCAATTCCCAGCATCCACATGGAAGCTCACAACTGTCTGTAGCTCCAGTTCCAAGGGACCCAACACCCATGGCGAAACACCAAAGCAAATAAAATAAAAATTAAAAATTAATTTAAAAAAAGAAAGAAAGAAAGAAAGAGCAGCTAGCTCATAGATCCAGTCCAGGACTACCTAGACCAGGTCCTGAACCTTCTATAATTAAAGCCCAGTGGCGCCTCCCTCCACCATTACCACCACCCCCTCTCCACTCTATTTTCTCCACCCATCCCTCCAACAACCTTATCCCCTGGCCCCACTTTTCACAGCAGCAAGAGAACCCCAAACATCTTATGAGTCATTCACATCTACCAGAAAAATGCTACCACAGTCAAACCTTAGTAAACTAAAGGGAACAACCAAATAAATAAATAAACACATCTGACAACAACAGACCACTCTCTGCTTCAAAAGGCAGATTCTACAGGTAGAGATGGGTGACAAACAACAGTTGGAGCAGAACAAAATTTTCCTCTCAAGTGAACTTGTCATAGACAGTAATTTCAGATTTAAAAAAAGTGCATTTATTTTGTACTAATGAAAACCACTCCAAAAAAATCGGCTGAAAAGAAAGGGGGAAGGCAGAGGAGGAGAGGCCTCCGCAAGCTTCCAAACTCACCACATTGTCTCAAGTCCACAGGCCTCGGGGTTAACACTGTTCTCCCTCTGGGAAAACCCAAGCTCTGAAGCATGAAAATCCAACTGTAACACGGTCCTGCCTCCTGGCATGTCTCCGTCCACAGTCACACCACAGCTCCAAGGCCACACCTGGCACCAGACTGGGGCCGTCTCTCTTTATCTGGCAGAGATGGCTCCTGCTCCCGCAGCACAGCCACTTCACTGCCCTCCAGGCCAGGGCCCAGAGCCCAAATGTCTGGCCCTAAGTCCCAGAGGAGGGCAGGTCTCAAGAAAGCAGGCGTGAAGACCCAGCTGGGCCGGATGAACAGGTTCACGAGAAATGAGGAGAAGGGAGGCTCCTGGTCTTCCACCAGCCAGACAGCAGCTGAGTCAAATGTGAGGCAAGGAAACTCAAAGAAGAGGTGGTGGGGCACCATGAGGGAAAGGTCCCAGGGTGCCAAAGGAAGAGCTCTGTGGAGCCTCACCTCTCAATTCCAAAGGTTAAAAAAAAAAACAACTGCCCACCAGTTAGATGAACTGGAAGAGCAAAAAGCTGGGCTGCACACAAAGGCACCCGCCTCCACTCCCAGAGGGGATGGGCATGAAACTTTGTCAGGCTTCACATGGTCCTATGCCAATGGACCTACTCCAGGCTGGACAGGGTGACACCTGTCATCGTGCTACACGCATACCTGCAGAAACTGATGTCTGTCAGAAATGCCACCTAACCAGCTAACTCGACTCCCTGGGCTTCCAAAGCACAGCTCAAGTCCCTCCTCAGAGGAGGCATGGAGCTGAACCAGGCTATCATGTCCTCATCATCAGTCCAGGCACAGGCGTAGAGAGAAACTTCCGCTCAAGGTGCCAATCTGGGACTGTGATGATGAGTGCAGCAAGTCACCTCAAGGTGCAAGTTAGCAGAACTACCATCGGGACAGGATGAGCTCTCTGTATACCCTACAACCAGCGTCTGCCCACTCCTAATGTCCACCTTCGCCACCCCCTGGATGAGCAGTGAGGTGGTTGGGATAGTGAAAGGGTGAGGAATTTAAGGCCAGGAACCTGGAGAACCCAGAATGCACTAGCCATGGTTCCCTAACGAGCCACGGGTAGTCACCTGACATGTGGTACAGGCTTTGTGATTCTCTAAATGTTTCTGCCTTGGCCTCCAGACAGGACACAGGTATTCCCCTCAAGGCTGGGAGGGGACTCTTGGAGGGGCAGGAAGAGGTGTCCCCCATGGCTGCGCAGAGGCTGATGCCCTACAAGGGCTGGGCTGCCTCAATCAGAAGCCCCTTTTTCCTCTCAGAATCCATAATTCTCTGCCCTTGAGAACCCAGTGTCTCTAAGGGCCATTGGCCCGAATATCAGGTGTCACCTCATTTTTCCAGGTACACAGCCTGCCATGGTTGCTAAGAAAGGACTGTTGGACAGACTTTTCTAGGGGAGACATAACCAAATGTCTGCTCCCCCCAGATACGGCACTAACGACAGACCAAAGTACTACTCCACCAATGTCCAACTTACTGAACCAATGAGTTCATTGTCTCACTAACAGGACATGGGTCACCCCCAAACAGCCACACATTGGAAAGTCTTACCTGAGCATGGATAGTGACTTCCCCACAGCTGCATAGGTGGGATCCCCTAGAGTTAGCCTTCCGTTCCCAATATACTAGAGCCCCTTCCCAGACCACAACAAAGCTACCTGTAACCAAGGGCAAAATCATATGCAGCTTTGGCTGGGACGTGCAGGAGTGGCTGGGATCTCAGATTAGGGTCCAATGGCTCTCCCTGCTCCCTTCTATAAGGGAGTGCCAACAGTCAACAGGCCCTATCTCGGGGGTCTCTTGCAAGTTGTCCCCAGCTGTCTGAAGATGATGGTTGTTACACTGACAACATAGTGTTCTACATGACCGGCCATGTAGGTGTCCAAGGGGCGGCGGGGGGGGGCAGTGTTCCCATCTCATGTGGCATTGAAGAGAGTCACAAAGCAGAAATCCAGAGTGGGAAGAGGGGAAAGAAAGTAGGCTAAAACCTGCTCTACTGGCTGATACCGCACGCCCAAATCACCTCTGGACTGCTCCAGGGTCTGGGGGCAGAGTGGTTCTCCCATGAGTTGGTGTCACTCTGACACTGGGCCTGGGGCCTGGTGGAGGGTATAGAACCCTGCATCTCTCAATCCTCTGCTCCATGGCTGTGTGACCTGTAGCAGGTGGGCACAGGAGAAAGGAGCTGGGAGCTGGATCCACACCAAAAGGTTTGTTGCTTGGTGTGTACACACATCAGCAGACCACAAGATGGTCAAAGTAGGGAGCCTAGAAGCCTGGGAGCCTGCCTACTCCCTCCCAGCCTGGTTCCTTACTCCCTCCCAGCCTGGTTGCTTATGCCTTTGCATTTGCGGGGGTCTCTACTTTTCCTAGGAGATGCTGCCTCATGAGGGACCAGAAGAGCCACAACCTCCATCTCCAGCCCCAGGCCTCTTGTCCCATCAGCACTGATTGTCCTTTGTCTAACTTTTCCCTGCCTAGAGCTGCCCACAAGGTCTCTCCAGACCCAGAAAATAACTCTTCCTCTGCCTGGAGCCCCAGAAGACCTAGAAGCCTCCCTCTGACCCCTCACCTGCCCACTTATGCCTCAAGCCATCCACCCCAAGCATGCCTACACATGCCTGGTCCCTCCACCTGCATGCTTTTCTACACCTGTCCTGGTTCTTCTCCTTCCCCCACCCAACCAGCTCTGTCTGATAAGACCATGTTTGCCTTTCTCCAGTAGGAAGGACCAGGGAGTGGGGCCAGCCAGGTGGAAGGAAAGCTGACCAGGCAGGCGCCAGGCTCCCCAGACAAGCTGTGGTATGTACCTGTGCATATGGAGGCCAGAGTTTGACTCTAGGTGTCTTCTTCAGCTGCTCAAGTGGACCAAGAGCTCACTGATTTGGCTAGTCTACCCCTGCCTAGCTTGCTCAAGATCCTGTCTCTGCCTCCTGCATACTGGAATTCCAGGGGGCTGCATTCGCTCTCTAATTGATGTAGGTGCTGGGGGTCCGAACTCCATCCTCACACATGCATGGCAAGCATCTTCCCCACTGGGCCATCTCCCCAAGCCCAAATCTCTTTCTTAAAGACCCGCCCTACCACTCTAGGCAACTCTAGGTGGATGCACCTACACCTGCCCTGTGGGCACCCCTCAGAGGGTAGGGAAGGAGTCGCCATCTGCCCTCACATGGGGTAGGGTCCACAAGTATGAGGCCACTGAAAACAGCAGAAAGAGCCACACATCCCTTTCCTCATCATATTGCCTCACTTTTAACGCACGGTGGAGATGGGAGACCATCTGCTGGGAGAGCATTCCAGGAAGGGAGATGTTCTCGCTCAAGGTCTGGGGACAAAGAACACACTGGTGAGGATCCAATGAGAAATCTTGGGTCCCTGAAGTCAGAGTTCCTAACACTCCAGTTTATTCCCTTTCTGTTGCTGGTAAAGGGAAAACACCAACAAATCAAACAGAGGTAACAAGCATCCATGTTACTTAAGCAACTCCATTATTCTCTGATATTTGGGAGCACAGTAGATAAAATCAATTCCTTTCATGCCGTTATTCAAACGCTTTCCTCTTTTGAAAACACATGCAGAGATAGCTCTAATTTAGGTTATGTTGGTGAACCAAAATAATGACCGAGCAGGGGTTTCTATCTTCTAATTACACGGAATTTAGGACAAAATATTCGTGTAAGTGATTCTGAGATACTTGATAAATAAATAGGTCATAACGAGGAGTTCATTTTGCTGCTAAAATCCTTCACACTCCATGCAGCAGAACTAACTCCCGTGTCAGGAAGAGGTGGCAACAAGGCAGGAAGCCAGTAGCCCCTCCTGCAGCCTGGTGCATCCTGGAAGCGAAAACCAATTACAGCATCCATGTAAACCACTGGACCCTAAGTCCCTTGCGGTGGGAGGCATGCCTTGACAAGTGTAGGGAGCTGACGCTCCCCCCCCGTGCGCCTCCACCCCCAGGCCTGTGAATCAGCCAATCCCACGATGAATGAGCAAGGCCCCAGTGTAGCCGCTGAATATTCTGAGTCAGTGCAGCAACACCCTGGACTATTTTCAATCCTACCATTAAATACTCAATTACAAAAGAAAAAAAAATACACCCTCGCCTACCTTAAAGGAACAATACTTATTTGTCAATTAAGTAAGCGGTTGGGGATGGGGTTTGACAGGGGAAGCTGGCCTCCATCCCCTGGCAACAGGATCCTACAGAGACTGCACCATACCTGTTGCACAGCCAAGACAAGCCCCGGTGGCCTGCTGAGCCAGGCCCTGGGGATAGGATTTGTACTCAGGCAACTGGCACCAATGGGCTCTCCTCAGACATTACAGTGTCCTCAATGTCTGTCCCAGGCCCTTGGCCAACTGCTGGGTACAGAGGGGAGGAGGTACCTGCCTTCGTGGTGCCTACTACAATGGGAAGAAGGGGTGGCAAACTGGCCAGGCCTCAGGCTGGGGCTAGCCCTGATAGCCTATCAATGTCACCTGATGCCTCTGACTGTGCCTAGCTCATGGTGAGGAGTGGGGATGGCCTTTCCATGGGACACAACTCACAACAATCTGACTGTGCTGGGAAGGTCAGTGAATTCAGGTTTAAATCAGTAAAGTCCTTTTACCCCAGGTCATGTCAGTGGTGGCATCCAGAACTGGTGGCTGAGCATCTCCCAGAATCCCTCCTCTCCTCCAAAGTAAGGTCTATGACAGCCTTGGGTCTACACCAACCTCTGGCTCAGTCACTCAGGTCAGCAGTGGGGGCACATACTGGTAAGGTCTATGACAGCCTTGGGTTTACACCAGTCTCTGGCTCAGTCACTCAGGTCAGCAGTGGGGACACACACTAGCTTTGGAGCTACTGGCCTCACAGTTCTCTGGCTATCTGGCCTTGGGGAAGGAACCTGACCTCTCTAAACCAGTCCTACAGCACAGAATCCACGAGATTGTGGCATCTCCTACTATCAAGCATATCGTGCCATATGTAATAAGCGGTGGGAAGGTCCTCAGAAGGAATGGGAGATTATGTGACCAGCTGACAACCATGCAGACATTGTCTGCTAAGAGGTTCCCCAGGGGAGGGGAGGGGAAAGAGGTTCAGGCGGATACAAGGGGACCTTCAGGGGTGCATATGGTGGGGGGTTACCCAGAAGACTGAGGAGAGGGGTCATTGAAAGACTTGAGGGTTACTCCTCAAGGCCCATGCCCAAGAACAAGAGCAAAGACAGGGCTGAGCTTTGGAAATACATAAACCAGGTGGGTAACAGGATGGCAAGAATGTGGGCCCTGCCAAAAGGCAAGGTGGGACCTCTCTGATACCCACTTCCTCATCTGCACTGTGGAGACCACATGGTACCTTTTGAGGTTATTGTAGGGGGATGGCAGCCTCCTCCATGCACCCCTGCCCCCTGTGCAGGTGTTACTATAAAAGAATGGTCCACTCACTCTGCCTAGGACAACTTCAGGTATCTCTCCCTGGGCCCAATCAACCCAGCTCCCATATTGCCATCTGCCCTTGGGCTACCTAGGGCAGAGATTCTGCTATCCAGAGCTCCCCAACATCCAGGGCTCCCTAGCATCCAGGACTCTTCTTTTATGGAGGTTCCATGGCTTTGGTAGCTGCGAAGAAGGTCCCATACTGTGGAAAGGCTCCCCTCTATAGCACCGTCGCGAGCACCTTGCTCTACCCAGCAGCTGCCCTGGATGGCTGTGGACCACCAGCATGCAGACCCAGGCTCTACTCGGTCTCACAGCTGACACTGCTTGGGTGGGCCCTTTCCGCATGACGTCTCAGCGCTTGCAAGCACTCTGTGGTCACTGGCCTCACTCTGGACAAAAAATGAGAGACACTCCGGGAGGCCCAGCCACTTACTCTGAGTCCCACCACTATGGCATGGCTTAGGGCAGAGGGCTTGGGCACTAGTAAGTCAGGTCCAACAACTACCACCCAGACTCATCCAATCCAATACTTTCCCCATACCTTGTGGGACCACCAAGGCCTAGCCCAAGTGACAGGGTGACAGGGGAAGTGTCACTATGGTATCCCCGGGTCAGGAGAAGGGAGAGGTCCAGAGCTGGACCTGCAGCTAGGCAGGAGGCCAGAGGAATAAAGAGCAACTTAAGAGCTTTGAGGACCCTGATGCCCAGGCCCATCTGTAGATGGCTAGTCCTAAAGTGCAGAGCTGGCTATGTGGCTGCAGGAGGTCAGCTGGGGATTTTAAAAGCCCAGAAAGCAGTTGGCCAGGGCCCAGCTCCCCCTTTCCTGCCTATCAGCATCCCACCCTGCCCCACCCCAATACATCAATATACACAGAGCACCTACCCATGACTATGCTGGGAGTCAGCCAGTCTTCCCCTCATCCACACAGCTTTGCGGAACTCAAGGGGCTGGAATGCTTGCCTTCCTCTCTGGGAGCTGGCCTTCGGGCCTCCCGAGCCCTGATATGTAACAGCCACATGAGGTGCCTGGCACCTGTTGGCACTCACCGTCCTATGCAGATTTAGAACTAGCAGACCTGGATCACAGGGCCTGCCTCTCCTAGGGAATCCCATCTAGCCCCCAGGCCATCCACTCTGCGAGTTACAATTCTCCATGTCCAGCTCAGAGAGCAACGCTCAGATGGCCCGGCCCAAACCTGACACAGCCTGACCTCCCAAACCCAGCAGCTTGGATACCACCCACTTCAGTGCCTTCTCTGCCCTTGGCGCCCCCACCCCGACTATGCCCTTGTCCCTTGCCATTTGTCTCCAATCCAGAGGGGAGTGGGGTTCCAAGCAGGGTGGGGAGGGGGTGTAGGAGGCCATCCAGGCCATCCTCCTGGGGCTCCACCCTGGTGCTGCGGGCGGCTGACTCATGTCTCATTTCCTTTCTACAAAGACAACTATGTGTGTGGTAATGTCGCACGTGGGCCGCTCCCACCGTTGGGCAGTGGCCCCGAAGACCAACAGCAGACACTAACCATATGCATTCCTCTGAGTCCCACCTCCAGCACCTGCGAGTCCCTCCCTTCCACTCTTCACTCTCCCTCTCTCCTTCCACACCCTCCCCCCTTCTCAACTGTATTTAAACCTTCTGACGGAAATGCTTTCTGAAGTGACTCACACACCCCTGCACTCTTCAGCAAGCTGTTGAGCAAAATGTCACCCTTCCTTCTTGATCCAGGATCTACGAAGAACGCCTGTTAACACGTTCTTCGAGGTCACACCACCTCTGACCTCCAACCCATCCCCACTCCATTTCCAGCCCCACCACCACCACCATGCATCCCTGGCCACCTCTCAGCATTGTCTTGGGAAATGACACATGACCCCTACCCTTCTTCGATAAGACCCCTGACCGTTCCCTCTGAGTAAAATGGGTGAAGAAGGGGCAAGCTACAGATACCGGCCACTGAAAAAGGACCCCAAAAAGGCATATTCTGAGGCTCTCCAGGGCACAGACAGTGTAGCTTTCTTCTATGCTGAGGGGTGTCACTCTGGACAGCTGGGCTTACAGCCAGCCTCCCACCTATGCCCACACACACTCAAACCTCAGGTTCCACTTCTCAGACTTGGGAAATGACTCATACACCTTCCTCTACGCCCAGCAGTGGCTAGGGAAGAAAAAAAATCATCTCCTCTAGCTCAGGGTCCCTTCCCCAAGTCCCCGGCTCATCAAAACCCAGAAGGGTCCTGTACTTAACTGAAAACTTCGCTAAGGCATGGATTAGTCCATCCTGTTAGAAGTCTATGGAAACAAAAGAATGGGCACAGAGCAAGCCAAGAAACCCCTACCAGCCTGTGGCTTTGCAGGCACTCCTTGGACAGCGAGCTGTAGTAGGCCTCTCCTAAAAACAGAATGGATTCTGTGACACTGAACTGGATGTCTTTATTCATTTATTTTTAGTCTGTATTGAGTATTGAACCACAGAGCCCCATACAAGCTAAGTGACGGCCATGCCACTGAGCTACATTTGTGGCTCTTTTGATTTTGTTTTGAGACAGGGTCTCCCTGTGAAGCTTGACTTTGAACTCACAGTCCCCCTGCCTCAGCCTTCTGTGGACATATGCCCAGTTATTTAGTTATCTGTCTTTTTTGTTTGTTTGTTTAAGAACTTGAGGTTTCACCAGGAGATGGTGGCACACACCTTCAATCCCAGCACTCAGGAGGCCGAGGCAAGCAGATCTCTGTGAGTTCAAGGCCAGCCGGATCTACAGAGTGAGTTCCAGGACAGGATCCAAAGCTACACAGAGAAACCCTGCCTCGAAAAATCAGAAACAAAAAAAGAGGGGGGGGGAAGAACTTGAGGTTTCTTTCTTTTAAGATTTATTTATTTTTATTTTATGTGTATAAGTGTTTTGCCTGCATGCATGTGTGTGCACTACATGCATGCCTGGTACCCACAGAGGTCAAAAGAGGGTATCAGGTCCACTGGAACTGGAGTTACAGACAGTTATGAGCTGCCATGTGGGTGCTAGGAACTGAACTCTGGTCCTCTGCTAGAACAGCAAGTGCTCTTTAACACTGAGCCATCTCTGAGTTTTAAAGGCCAGACCGTTCACTCAATGGACCATCCGGAGTATGCCTTCCTGGCATCATGGGTCCCATCCCAAGTGTCCTCTGGGCTACAGGCCCTGGCAACCTGCCTGGATTGCAGGGTAGGACAACCAGGTTACCATGAAGGACCACAGACCTTCACTAACACAGCCACACTTACCAGTTCATTTCTCAGGCAACACGTAGCCATGCTACCCTTCAGTGGGGACATTCAGCACTATCTAGTGTCCAGCATGGAGCAGGTCTTTGATAAGCATGGACAGAGAAAAGGCTGGGTATACAGATGAAGCTAGGATCTTTTGAGTCTTAAAGGGAAACCAGAAATTCTCTCCCTATATCAGTATTCAACAGTGGGAGGGAAAAAAACATCCTTCTAAGATCAAAAATAATAATAAAAAAACCCAGATGTCAGTGTGTATAGTTAGGAGTGTACAAGCACCTCCCTATAAGTGTAGACAGTACAAATCACACACACACACACACACACACACACACACACACCCCGCGAATCCCCTCTATCACCTCCATGTCCAACAGGGATTGGGGTGGCATCTAATCCTGGACACAGAGGGCTCAGCCTACATGGCACAGAAAATAGAATCCCAACCATTGAAGAGTGTCATTGAGCCTAGCCCAGAGTCTTTTGAGTATCCTGTTTCTCTTCGGTTCAAGGGGACAGCAATGTGAAATAGAGGTACTGTCCAGGCATCTCCTGAGCCTGTTGAGTTTGTTGCTTTCTTCTGAAATAGTGAGATTCCTTAGCCCTGCTCTAAGGTCCCTCATCAGGGCTGGGACCTGTCCCCCCATACCTGCCCTGTCCCCCCACACCTGCCCATCTGTTCAGCCTGCACCCAGCTCACTTCCAACCTACACAATTCCTGTCTAAAACAGTTCTGTGTGTACACACCCCTACCCTGCCACAGACACCAGCAGCTGATGACCTGAACAGCCAGCTGGGACAGGCCAGTGACTACCATTGAGTTCACTATAAAGAAATGGAACCAAGCAAAAGCCCAAGTCAGCAAAGACTGAATGCCCAAACTTTGTTCCCTTTTCCCGCCACAGGTGGCAAAAGCGCATGTGTGGCAGTTCCCCAAATGGCAAGGAGGTGTACCTTGTGTGCTCAGAGAACCATTCAAAGACTCCTCCCTACTGAAGTGGCAAGTTCAGAGGCAGAGAGGAGACAGACCCAGCCAGGATTAAAAGTCAAAGATCTTGAAGCTTCCAAGCAGCTGGCCGACAGCCTTCCTCCTCCCTGCCTGACTATCAGGATTCCTTCGAAAGTGAAGCCCCACTCTCACGCCCAAAGGAATGTCCCAATCTGTGCCCATCCCACAGCCAGGCTGTTGAGCACAGCAGGGAAGTCCCCATCCACAGCTTCTCCTTGTCTCTCCCTCCTATCATAGAACCAGTCACAGAAGCATCTCTTCTGTGGTTGAGGGGAGATGGTTGCCCCTCTCTAAGCTCTGCAGGAACAAAGTGCATACCCACTACATAGGCTGGGGAAGGTCTGGGTTGGCAACTCTCTCTAAGCGCTGCAAGGTAACAGCTCCGATCCGGCCTTGTGAGTACTGACATTGAAGGATTAAGCTCATGAGTGGCTAAGGGAGAAAGAGCCTGACTCCACCATGCTGAGGTATTATCTACAAGGAGAAGAGACCAGAACCATCCATGGGGTGATCAGACTGGAGCTGGTCATCCCTTGTTATAGATGTACATGGCCATGCATGGATGTGTTCATGGACCGATGCAGGTACACAGGAGTCAGAGTTCACACATGCACTTCCTGTTCTTCTATTTGAAAGGGTCTAAAAACAACCAAACCCTAGTAGCAACCATTGCCCCCTATATCTGGATTTCTGATACTGGTCTCCAGGGAAGGAACCTGGGCTCCCTATAGAATGGGCAGACTCTAGGGCTGAACCTGGAGCAGCCTGTGGGCCAAACAGCAGTGACGTGTTCAGGCTCTCATAGAGATGTAGTGTCTACAGGACCCAGGGGCAACAGCAAAAGAGCAGCAAGGAAATGAATCAAGTGGAATTGCACTGAAAAGTGTAAAGTACGAATCAGCACAAATAGAAATCAATGCCTAATAAGCTGCTAAATGAAGAAGAGACAATTGCCAAATCTACACAGAATTCCAAATAACTCAAGTCCTTGGTCCTTAAGGGGGAAGCACAGAGCCCCTTTCATTCCTCAGTGGTGGAATACACCGTGAATTCCTTCCAAAGAGTGTGGCAGGGAGGGCCTTAACACAGAGGCCTCTTGACAAATATACCTAGGCCAGGGGTACACCAACAGCAATGAGTCACACTGAAAGGTACTGAGAATGCTGCCCTTCCCAAGCTATCAGTCGCCCCAGACTCATCATGATAAAAACATCTACATTTCAAAAGAGGATTCTCAATGCAGGGCCCTGCAGCCCATCAAACATCTCCAGGAGTCAACTAAAGTCTGAGACAGGGTCACAGTCAAGAGGAGCTTAAGGAGATGTGACAACCAGACATATGTGGGACCCATATAGGGTTCTGGGACCAAAACAAAGACAGGAGGCAAAAATGAAGACAACCTGTCAAGCAAAGGACTTCATCAATAACCATGTGAGAAGCTTATGGTGAAGTGGCCACCTACCCCTGATGGCCTGCATTCCATCCCTAGGGATGGAGACCCACATGGTAGAAGGAGAGAAGTGACTCCCAAAAGTTGTCCTCTGGCCTTCACATGAATGCTGTGGCATTTTTGTACCCACAAATACAAACGTAAATAAATGTAAGACACTGGTCCCCAAACAGTAACAAGTGAACCATAGTCAGCGGGATTGGAGGATGAGGGGATTGAAGGGGTTGGAGGGATGGGGAGGGGTTAGAAGGGGTGGGGAGAGTTGGGGGGGTCGCAACAGGCACAATTGCCACCACAACACATCCACAATGAACAAGGAAAGCTGACACAAAGGCCACCCGCCCTGTGAAGGCAAACCCATAGCTAACCTAGCATGGCCTCAGCTATGGAAAGAGGCAGTGGGGTACCAGCTATCCGGTCCTTGCCTCATTCTGGAAATATCCTCTAGATTGTGGTGATGGTTGACGAAATTATGAACGGTTTAAAAAGCAGTAAATTGTATCTGTAAAGGGTGGGTAGTGTGGTGTGTGAATTTCACTTAACAAAGACTTAAAAAGAACAAACTCTCTCCTGGTCTTGTTCCCTCCCTGCGGCAGCTGTCAGAGTGCTTGGTCCCTCCTGGCTCAACTTGGATGGACCCTAAAGCTGGGGTCCCTTTGGTATGAACTGCCAAATGACCCAGAGAAGGCAGAGCGCAATGGTCACTCAGTGCCATGACAGCTCACTAGAGGCTGTCGAACACAAGGAACATGGCGCTACATGAGTGTGGAGAGACCCTGGCTTTGAAAAGTCCACTTTCTACATGGGAGGCAAACAGGAAAAGAGACAAAGTCTTGTATCTTGGGGAAAGCCCCAAACTTCTCTGTATTGGAGGAACCCTTATTGTGAGATGGAGCCCACCACAGCCCGAGCTTCAGGAGCCACAGAAACAAACCACGAGAACGTCTCACAGGAATGTCACCAGGCCCTGTGAGAGACACTGCCACATACCTTGAATGCCACATGACCCCTCTAAACTCAGCTTTACAGGATTACCACGGGGGCCTGGAGCTGCTCTGCCACAAGCCACCATACAAACTCACATCCGAGCTCTGCTACAGACCTCACCAGCACTTGAGCAAGCTGTGCCCCCCTCTCTGTGCCTCAGTTTCCTCACCTGGTGATCGTAGCATAAGTGTGCAGGGGGTGAGATGACTCTGGGAGACACGCAGTGCAGCGTCTGTCCCTTGCTACTGTTTTTTTTTTTCTCAGATAGGCCAATACTTCCTGTCTTCCTGTAGAACCACAGGGGACTTTAATCACAGGCTTAAGTAGAATCATAACCCTGGTTATAACTCAAACACCAAACAGTCTTAACAATGGCTTTTCGATGTCAAATGTTATTAGTGGTGACTTACAGCCTAAAGTCCCCTCCCAGGCCTTTGGTACTGGCCACACGCAGACACCCCAGGAAACTCTGGTCACATCTGTTCTTTTGCTTTATAGGACATTTCTCCACCAGCCACAGACTCAGGCCAGGTACAGCTGCCTCAGACCCACCCATCTGGGCTGGGCTGCACACAGAATCCAGGCCTCCTCCCCACACCTGGCTGAGGAAGACTTGAACTTTCACCCCCTTTCTAAGCACTGTTTTCTAGTTCTGCCCAGTGCAAATCCAAGGAGAAAGCAACCCCAGAGCCACTATGGCACCACCATAGCCCCCAGATAGTTCGCAGGGCTCACATACCAAACCTTCCAGAACCTTCATTTATGGTCAAACTGCCCTGGGGTGCCCTGGGGTGTCGGCCTCCCTGGACATGGCCACCTGAGGCCAGGGAAAGAAGATCTATCTCAGAGTAAGTTCATCTGCATTCACCTGTGACTCTATTTACAGGCTCCCATCTTATCTCCCTGGATTCATGATTACCAGCTCTCCATGGAGGACACCCTTGACCCACTTGCAAAGCTGTCAGCAGCTGTCCCAGCAGCCACCTACACCAGTGGGCCACAGGCACGCCTCTCGCTGCTAACAGGGCCGCCTGTCCCCTCGCAGTCTACTCTGCAGGAAGAATGCAGGGACTCAGAAAAGGTGACCTAACCGTACACCAGTGACAAGCATCCCCACTAACAGGTGTTGCCGCCACCACAGACACTAAGTGTCCCCATCCTGAAACAAAAAGAAGGCCAAACACCAGAGTGCAGGGGACAGGGCTGTTCAGAAGGAGAACCTGCCCAGCTCCCCAAGTGAGGATGGCCACCAAACTTGAGCCTCTGGCTGGAGACACTTCACCCCAGAATAAATACCCCCAATCCTGTAAAGGGCTCAGTAGGTCAGGCTTCTAGAGAGAAACCTTACCAGAGCATGGGCAACTGGATGGGGCTTCCACATATTGTCCCCAGAGAAGGAAGGGACACCAGGTAGCACAAGAGCCAACAAGGATCCCACATCAGAACACTGAGCCTTTGTGGTTCTCCAGATGTGAATTCTGCGTCTGTCCAGATGTGGCACGGCTGGAGCTGGTATTTATAAACATCTGTAACTTCCCTGCTGTGCTCTCCTTATGGAGCTATGCTGAGGCCATGCCAGCACTACCAAGAGCATCCCAGGGCCTTCAATGGCACTGTTTCCATTGTGCGAGCACTCTATTGTGAGGCAGAAATGTCGATTCAGGGAACAGGTCTGAGTCTCCTCTTTCTAGGTGGTGAAGGTGAAGCCCAGCAAGAATGAGGGCAGCAGAGGCCATCGCTGCTGGCACTGGCAACTGCTCTGACTGCTGGCGCCAGTCCGGGTAAGCCAGGGTAACAGATAACAGAGGACGCCCAGGAGGTTTGGAGAGAGAGACCACTGGTCCTTCCCTAGGAGAGGCACCCCTGCAAAGCCCCTCTGGCTGCCTGGGTAGGAGGCACAGGCTAAAGGGGTGCCTGGGCTGTGTAGAAACAGACCTCAACTCTGAGACTGTCCTGGACGGCTTGCGATATATAAAACCTAGCATGAACTCAGACATCACTGAGACCATTGAGGATAGCCACGCTCCCTACCATCAGCCAGGACAGCTGAGGAAAAACAAGCAGAGCAGGGAAATGGTGGTCCACTAAGTATGTGGTCCCAGGCATCCAACCCCCCAGTCACTGGTACCTAGCCCATTCTCCCTGGGAGTTCAGTATTCAGTATCGCAGCAAAAGGTAGGGGGTTCCAACCTCCAGAAGCGGCTTGGGAAGGAGGGAGGAGCAGGTGTGCTTACTGAGACCCCCAAGTTGGGGTGTCCCAGAGAGTATCTGTAGGTTGTGGTTTCATCCTAGCATGGGGCAGGGATAATAAAACACCCTCACAGCGCCAGGCTGTGTGTCCCCAAACGGGCCTGGGAACAGGTTGGGCGGTGGCAGAATGAGAGAAGATTCCTCAGATATCTGCAGGTTCACTAAGGTCACCAGAGAGGCAAAGGGCAGGACAGCCTGGCCTGACTACTGACCGAGGGTGTGTCTGGCCAGCATGGAACCTATATCGTATCATTAATCCTCTTATCTTCTTCGTCACTCACTGATGGGGAAACTGAGGCATTGGATGCTCACTGCCTTGCCCAATGTCACAGAACAGGTATGTAAGTAAGAAAAAGGAACTTCCAACTGTCCTTTATTTCAAGCCCTACAGAGCACAGACCATGACCCTCCTCTTGGGTCTGACCCTAAAGCAAATCCCTCTGCCTAGCTGGGCATCAGTGAGACTGTGGAGGGCTGAGACTCAGGACCTTAGAACTTGAATTTGTCTCTAATCTACAGAGGCAAGGAAGGAAGAGAACGCTCCCTAAAAAGGTCTCCCCCATATTGAATCTCTCCTACCTCTGGAAACGGGGAAGCTCCGAGGTGTACCGGCTTGTCTCTAGCCCTGGAAACCTGCTCCTCACCCTACTACTGGACCACAGGTAGGGAAGGACAGGGGAACCAACACCCAGACTGGCCCCTCTTCAACCTTCGGAGGTGCCAGACCCGCTGTGGACAAGTGAGGACGTAAGCTGGGGACCGCCACACAGAACCCCACCTTGGCGGTTGTAATAAACACACAGGCCTAAGCTCCAGCCAGGTGCCAACTGTCCCCCCGGATCCTACAGGCTAATGTCCAAAAGAAAAGGGGAAAAGCCACACAGAAAGCAGAGCGTGGGAAAGGGATCAAGCGTCCACAACTTTTCCCCCAGGTCATCTCTTGTGCCACACCAGCCTGGAGAGCCCTCCCCCTTTCCAGTTCACCCACCCCCACAAGAGTGGGTCAGTAGGACGACAATTGCTGCGCCTTCATCCTGTCCCCCCCCCGCTAGCGGCCTAGGCATGGTGACCCATCTAATGACTCCCACACACAGTAGTTTGGGCCCCTATGTCCCATCGAC
>LOJH01026113.1:0-18512 GCA_001685095.1 Ellobius talpinus
GAACATTCCATCCAAACATAAAAGAATATACCTTCTTCTCAGCACCTCATGTAATCTTCTCTTAGAAATGAGACAAAGAATCAATGAGACGAAGAGTTGGTTCTTCGAGAAAAATAGACAAACCTTTATTCAAACTAGCCAAAAGGGAGATAGAATATTCAAATTAACAAAATCAGAAATGAAAAGGGAAGCATAACAATAGACATGGAGGAAATTCAGAGAATCATCAGCTCATACTTCAAAAACCTGTACTCCACAGAACTGGAAAACAAAGGAAATGGACAATTTTCTGGATAAATATCAATTATCAAAATTAAATCAAGACCAGATAAGAAAATTAAATAGACCTATAACTGCTAAGGAAATAGAAATAGTCATCAAAATTCTCCCAATAAAAAAAATCCCAGGACCAGAGGTTTTAGCATAGAATTCTACAATATTTTCAAAGAACCAATACCAAGGCTCAAATTGTTCCACACAATAGAAACAGAAGGAACATTGCCAAACTCTTTTTACAGGGATACAGCTATCCTGATACTCAAACCACACAAAGATACTACTAAGACAGAGAATTACAGACCAGTCTCACTCATGAACATTGATGCTAAAATATTCAAAATACTGGTAAACCGAATCCAAGAACTCATCAGAAAAATCATTCACCATGACCAAGTAGGCTTCATCCCAGAGACGCAGGGCTGATACAACATACAAAACTCTAACAATGAAATCCACCATACAAGCAAACTGAAAGAAAAAAAAAACATGATTATCTCATTAGATGCAGACAGTTCATATGGTAATTTTATTATCAGTTTTTAAGTAACTTACATACTGACTTCCATGATGACTAAACACATTTATGCACTGACCTCTCTCTCTCTCTCTCTTCTCTTTCTCTCTCTCTCTCTCTCCCAGGATTTGTAGTCATTTGTTTTCTTGATGATAGCCATTGTGACTTGGGTAAGACAGAATCTCAAAGGAGTTTCAGATTCCATTTCTCTGATGGATGAGAATACTGAATAATTTGTCAAGTACTTGTCGATATTTGCTTTTATCCTGTCTTTGTTTGTTTGGGTGTTTTGTTGTTTTTATTGTCTAGATTTTGTATTTCTTTGCATGTTTAAATATTTTAATACTCTTTTTTGTGATTTTCAAGACTTTCAAGTTACTTTTCTGTAACTTTGGAGCCTGTCCTGGAACTAGCTCTTGTAGACCAGGCTAGCCTCAAACTCACAGAGATCCACCTGCATCTGCCTTCCAAGTGCTGGGATTAAAGGCATGCCCCTTCATTTATTTAACATACAAAATATTAGGCATGTCATTTTCAAGTTAATTGATTTCAGTTGATTCTCCTCTGCAGGCTCCTGCCACCTTGCCCCTCCCACAGACTCCTTTCTACTTCCATGTCTCATGTATCCTTTTGCCCTCCCACAACCATTCCTCAGGTCTCTTTTTAGCCCCTTTTTTATCTCCTCTCTTGTTTATTTTTAGGCTTATTCATATTCATTTCCGTTTATATACACACATCCGTAAATTACATTATGTTTAACATTCACAACAATGTAAAGTAGAATCTCTCACTTTTCATCATTACGCAGACAAACTGAAGTGTAGGAAGGTCAGTCAGTTTACACAAAGTTATGCGCGTGTTGAGGGGAAGCAGGGATGGGGGTGAAACCTGTTGGCTCCCAGGCAGAGGAAAGGCCAGTTCTAGATGGGAAGTTTGTGAATTCCAAAATGAGGTCTAAGTACAGAACAAGAGGAGAGTGTTTGGGAGGAAACTAGGGCCGAGCTACACAGGATGTTGTCATCTCACTGGGAAAGTCTTAAACCAGAGGAAGGAGCCCTTCAGCACCCTTTCACAGGCAGGCCCGAAACATCCTTTCATTACTGAGTTCTGTGGGAGACTAATCCCAAGGCACACACTGGGACACTTATGAGTTATGTGACCTAGAGAAAGATAATCTCGGTAGGCCTCAATTTCCTCTTTTTTCGCAAAATTAAAGACTGTATGCTAAGTTTGGTTCTGCTGCCTCATCCTGTGACTTTTGCTGGTAGAAACTCATTCCCTTTCTGTCATCTGGACTGTCTTTAAACAGAGTTCTGGCCGCACGTTCCTTGAGCCGCCTCACCTGGCTCTCTTGCTCACTGTCAGCACCATCTTCTTGTTTCACTATCAAATGTGAGCATGATATTGACTCTTGTCTTCTTTTTATTCATATAAAATAACATAGGAAATGAGCGTCTGTCAACACGGAATGATTGACACTTGTCCAATGGAGTAATGCTTAGGTAATAAAAATAATAAACTAATCATGTTAAAAAAGAAGATTGATGTTTATAAATTGCATATACTTATATCCAACTTAATAGTCTATATATTTATAGTATATCAGGTAGAGAGTGACTGAGATTGGGTTGTTAAATGAAGAAAGCATGTTTTATATTAATATTTATAGTATAAATGATGTGAGTAAAGAGGAAGAGAAGTAAAGTGAGGAAAAGGGAGAGAAAATGAGAAAAATGAAGGAAGAACAAGGTTTGTGTGCATGTGTATGTGTGTGTGTGTATGCGTGTTTTGTGTCGGGATTTATACCAATAATTTATCTACTTTTTCTTTACAAATTTCTTCCTAGCTCAAATTTTTTTTAAATTTGCTTGCAATTAAAGATTCCACAAACAAAACGATCTTCATTTCAAGAAGTCATACTTTCACTCTCACACCCTTCCCATGGAAAACTAGAAAGTGTTGCCCACTTTATGGTTACTGTGCTGTAGACTCATTTCTAGAACCTCTTCTAGACACTGACTCCTGTCCCTGTCCCAATGCTGAGCCCTTTTTGAGGGTAAACTCTCTTTCAGGAGAACAATTCTTTGCCATTTCATATTGCGGGGGAGGTGACTGTCTTGAAGCAAAGTGGATCACCTGTGCATTCGTGTGTTTCAAAGCAAAATGTCTCCTTAGCATGTTCAAGAGAACACTAAGCTATCATTTTTAATGTCTGAAACACACACACACACACACACACACACACACACACACACACACTGGAGTTATTGTTATACAAATCAAATCCAGTTGCAGTCCATGGTACTCAGCGGAGTAGAAGAGGGGTGAGATAGACTAGAATAGACTAGACTAGGATAGAATATCCAAAGATAAATCCTATGGACTGCCAACAAGTGTGTCAAAAACATATGTTGGAAAAACAAGGCTCTTTAACAAATCCTTGGATATCTTAATGTGGGAAAATGAAAAAGATCCTATCACTCACCATGTACAAAATTCAATTCAAAATAGTTCAACAATCCTAATGTATGACATAATACTTTCAATTTGTTTGAGCAAACTGAGACTTAAGGTATAGTCAAAAGCAAAGGCTGTGTGAATGAAGTCTCTCAAAATGTTTTATTGTATCTTTACATGTTCACTTAAAGAAAACTCTCTCAGGCATCTCTTTGACATACTACTGTCACTATTCTTGTACTTTGAGGCCACTGTTAAGTAGACTATGGGTCACTTGCTCACAGGGCTTGGGTACAGTGACAGTGTATCTGATAACCAAGAGAACTCGGTGTCTAAGAGGAAGATCATGCTTCATGCTTGCAGTGTGACTATGCCAGACAAAAGGATGATTCACTCTGGAGCAGTGAGGAATTTACCATACTATGAAGAATGGACACATAAGAATACTTGTGAGATATTTGTTTCTAGAAAGTTCCATTTAATGTTTTTGGACCATGGGTGGATGAAAATGCTGCAGGAAGCAAAACTAACTTGGAGACATTTCTTAATCCTTTAACAGAAGACGTCTTTCTATGGCCTTGAAAACACTTAGTGTTACTCTTGTGGGAGTTCTAGCATCTTGTGATCATTCAACCTCTTTTTTTGTCATCCTAGATTCTTGGCCATGTTCAGATGCTAAAAGTACTTCTAGTTATCTTTAGAACATTTTGAATGCAAACCTAAAAGTCTCTAGCTACATGGTCATTAGATAGAGGCCTTTCCATCTTCTTTCTTTGTCTCTAAGGATTATTGGGTACCAATTAATTCCTGAATTGGCAAGAAAGAATTGTCAACAGATGATCTTGAGACATATCAAAAGAAAGAATATAGCACTCTTATGACCTAATATAAGAATTTGAATCTTCTGATCAATAGTTTTCTTATATTAGCTTGGATTCTCCAAAAGAGCAGAACTGAGAGAATGAAAACACACACACACACACACACACACACACACACACACACACACACGAGGATTTATTAGCTTATGGTCAATGCCAATTTTCATAGTGGAAAGACTGAGAATCCGGCAGGCATTCAGTCAATGAAGCTGAAAGTCTCAGCCGCCCCTATCTGGCACTAGCGTCTTAGAGGATTCCTGAAGCACTGCTGGTTTTCCATCTACACTGGAAGCCTAAAGAAATTGGTTCTAACACTGATGAAGAAATGCCTCGGCAAAAGTATAAACATACTTGCCAGTAAGAATGAGGGTTAGCAGGCAGAAAGCAAAGTTTCCTTTTTCTAAGCATGTCTTCCAGGAGAAGGTGCCACCACATTTATGTGAGTCTTCTGCTTCAAATAATCTAATCAAGAAAACGCCTCACAGGAATGACCAGGAGCTTGTGCTTTTGTTGATTCTAGATGTGGCCACATTGACAGCCAAGATTGGCCGTCAAACTCCACAAAGGTGTTTTTTGTTGTTGTTATTTGTTTGTTTGTTTTGTGTATTTCTCCCTTGTGTTCAGTGCTCAAAATATCTGAAAGTCTGTCCTTTGGATGAATACGACCAACCCAATGCCTAAGTCAGTGTCATTCAGAATCTAGTTATTTGTGGTTAAATCTTAACTCCAAGTAGGTACTCCATCTTGCACACCTGTGAATTCTCAGTACCAGGTACGGGGTGCTGAGCACATACTCAGTTTTCAATGAATAATTGTTAAAGGAACAAATATCCTGATAACTAGGACACGTGTGATATGTGCTGGTGTCCTGTCTGATTTGATCTGAGGTATCTTAGGCACACATTATATAATATTTTAAAATCTATCCAGTGGGGCTATAATTTTTCTGTGCCATCTACTTGTCTTTCTGTCCTCCATGAAAAAGAAGATAAAATATACCTCTCAGCTCTTCTTCTCAGACACCTACATATTTATGGAATCCACACTACCATTTCCCTTTCTCTCCGGCACTGGCTAAGTTTTAATGTGGATGGACTCAAATCTGAAGGAGAAAAATGTTCTAATTTGTATTTGTAGTTTTGGTTGTAGCTATGGAGCCCAGAGCCTTGCACAGACTAGACAAGTGCTATACCACTGAAATATATCCTTGTCCTGCTGTAGTTCTTAAATCTGCTTTTCATTTTGACTAGTTTCTCATGCAACAGAATGTTCATGTAGACCACCTAGAGAAAAAGGATCTGAAACCTACCAGCAGCACATGGCTGTGTCTGATGGATGCTAGACACTACAGATCTTAGTTATTAGCCCAATTCTGCTGTCACATGGCTGTGATATTGAGCAGGTCACTCACCTCCCTGTCTGTCTTTCTTTACTATTGGTATTGCGAGGCTCAAAAAAATGCATTATTAAAACTTTGTACTTGAAGAATTTTAAAATGGAATGCATGCATGAAACATTGTTGCCTAACCAACATTTATGATGTTGAGTCTTAGAAACTAAACAAATTCTTATGGGTCTTTGTGACCACCCACATTGCCATCTGCAAAAGAAAGGAGAGATCCTTTGTTTTGTTTTATTTTGCTGTTGTAGTCTTTGGCAAGAGTCAAGTTGTCTAGTTGCTATAGCCACAGAAGAAACAACAATGGCAGCAGCCTCCATTGGCCAATTTTACATATATAAAATTATTCACACCTCCTGTGCACTTTTGGTAGATCCTGTGCACTTGGTTCCCCTCTGCTTACCCCAGATTCTATGCTCAGAATAAAAGATAGCAAGGATTAAATAAAAGGTTCTATAGCATAGAGCAGAACTTCCCAATAGTAAGGTCAGATATATTTATAATAATCATTCCCGAAGTCTCCATATTTAATTTTGTCAGTCATGGGTGATGGTATATTTTCTCATGTTTAGCTTTCTTTAGAATCTCTGAAATAACAGATTCAATTGACTGATCTTCTTGGATTGCTAATGATGTAAATTCAAGTGAAACTGGCTTCAGGAAAGGGGGCAGAAAGGAAGAAAAATGGAAATAAGGATGGAATGGGGAGAACAAAAAAACATATTAACTTAATAGTGAAGTGTGGGATCCATTCTGGCATCGGCTTTTTCCTTTTTCTCTAAGTAGTTCCCATAGTAAATTTCAAGCTACCAATGTGACACTACTGTGTGTGGCATTGGGAAGAGAAGTGAAAAATTGGCAAACAAGTCCTGGTGCCCTGTCACCTATAAGGCACGGTGCTTTCTGCCAAGAGAGAGGTTGGTAGAACATGGTCTGCTCTCTCCTGACACAGGGTGTGCCATGAGAAAGGAAAGAAGGAGGTATTAGCTGTTTTCACAACACAGCACCCTTTAGACTTTGGCAGACTCCAGGCAGCCAATTGCTTTCTCTATTGATTATAAGAGATCAAATTTTGACTATAGATTGTCTGGTCCTAAACACAAGCTTCGTAGGTTATTAACTGTTTGATCGTGGGTGGGTTTCACTGTTCTGTGTCACTCCACCATCTGTAGAAAGGCAACAGTGGCAGCCAGCGTCTCCTAGAGATTTGCGTGGAGTGAGATGAATTCAGACATATCCAGCAGGTAAGACATCTCCAGTAACAGCGATTACTGATCATGCTATCCTTGTGGATATAGAGTATTCCATGCCCCAGGCATAGTAAAATCATTTTTATTGGTATACATTGCCTTCTACACTGAAGGAACCGATAGGGTAAATAGTTTGCTCAAAGTCACTTAGTGTTTGGAAAGGAGGAGATAGAGGACTCGTTTTTAAAAACAAGGCTATGGCAATATGTAGAGTAGCATGTGGTGGAAAGAGACGGGGCCAAGGGGATGAGTTATACATTATTGCAAGAGTTTATGAAAAACAGGGTTAGGGTGGGGCTGAAAAGCATTGGCTAACTTTGAGAAATATGTACTTAGAAAGTATAATTAAGGGATCATTCCAGCTAAAGAGAAAAACAGCGCAGCGTACACAAACCGTTGGTGGCACTCCAGTGAAATTTTACATTAATGTATCTCTGCTTAGCACTTACAAGAAAGCAGGTGTTCTTTCGGGCAGTGAGAGAAATACAGAGATAAACACGAACTCTCTCTCTCTCTCTCTCGTGTGTGTATTTCAACACTTACCATTGGTCTTTTATATGCATTATCTAACTGAAATCCTCACAACCTCACAGTAGTTAAAAACCTTCTCTACGATTTACACATGGGAACACCAAAGATCAGAGAGACAGAATTGCTTATTCAAGGTCACACAGAGAATGACAAAAGTCCACCTTTAGTCCTCTTTAATACCTCCCTTTATATACAAATAATCATAAGGCACAGACTAAGTGTCTTAGTTAGGATTTTTATTGCTGTGATAGTCACCATAATCAAAAGCAACTTGGGGAGCAAAGTAAACTTAGCTTACCCTTCCACAACACAGTTCATCATCAAAGGAAGTCAAGGCAGGAACTCAAACAGGGGAGACTTGTAGGGAGCAGCTAATGCACAGGCCATGGAGGCTAATGCACAGGCCATGGAGGAGTGCTGCTTACTGGCTTGCTCCTCGCTGTTGTGGAATATTTGTTTACACTGTGTGAAGATGTGTCACTGTGATTGATTTTATAAAAAGATGAATGGCCAATAGCTAGACAGAAGAGAATAGGTGGGACTTCTGAGGAGAGAAACTCAGGGTGAGAATCTGGGCATGTAGGAGGTGCCAGTAAGACCCTGAAAAAGTTGGACATATGCTACAGAGAAGAGGTAACTGATCCACGTTGTAGAACATAGACTAAGAAAAACAGGTGAATTTGAGTTATAAGGGCTAGCTGAGAAAAAGCCTAAGCTAAGACCAAGCTTTCATAATTAATAGTGAGTCTATGTGTCATTGTTTGTGAGCTGACAACCCAAAAGGAAAGGCCAACTACATTTGGTGCCCAATGTAGGGTGCCAGATGAAGCACTTATCTAAGTTATTCCTTTATCAATAAAAACTCAGGAGTCAGATATTGGGGTAGAAACCCCATAAATCCACAGAGTGATAATCAATCAGCTGACCCTGGCTCTCCATCTTCCCAGATCAGAAAGGCTTGTGAATCTTTCTAGTTCCTCCCTATTCCTTCCTGTGTCTCTCTTTCCTAATCTGCCAAAAACTCTGTGGTTAATTATGGGCAGCTGAATGTTTACTTTGCCCTTTGATTCCAGGTTAAATTTATCAGCAGCCTCTGGAGTGTCAGAGAGCAGGTGAAAATACCCTACAACACCTCACAGCTTGCTCAGTCTATTTTCTTACAACTCTCAGGACCAGCAGCCCAGAGATGGACCAACCCACAATGGGCTTGGCCCTCCCCATCAATCACTAGCCAAGAAAATGCCTTACAGGGTTGCCTATAGCTCTATGTTGCGGAGGCATGTTCTCAATTGATATTTTCTCCTCTCAGATGACTCCAGCTTGTGTCAAATTAACATAAGAACTAGCTGGCGCACTTTGAGACTTTCCCTTCTGGCCTGGACAGTTGCTTAGCTGGGTTCTGGCATGTCTTCTTCTTGCTTACCTATCATCTCCTCATTACTGATAAGCACAACATTTTTTTTAAAAAAATAATAAACACTAGTCATTCGACTGCTAAAAACCTTTCCATGGTTTGTCGCTATGCTCAGATACAACCCAAATCCTTTTCTTAGTCATCAAACGTGTGGAATTATCTCTGACCGTTGTCTATACCAATGCCTTTCTAGTTAGTTCATGCATATCTGTGATCTTAAGACCTCTCTTAGCCATACTATAGCTGAAGGGAAAAGAAGGACTTAGTAATATTGATCATGACAATATTTAACATTTTTATTTTTTACCATGGATTTATTACATTAGTTTGAATGTTTAAAATATTCTACTTAAACATTGCTGATCTCAATTAAGGAATGTTTTGCTATTTCTTTAGTCTTTGGACTGGACATGAGTTCCTATCTTCTTACCCCTTGTTCCAGCCTGAGGATATTTCCCTTTCTGATATGCTGTGAGCATCATGGGAGAAGAGGTAAGCCTCTCTTCTGTTCACTACTGCACCTACTGTGGAAACAAAATGATCGGCATAAGAAAAAGTAACAAATTGCATTTGTTGAGTGAAATGTGGACTTTTCTACAATTATTCAAACCCATCATTTCACCTCGTTGTTATGGCAACTCTCTAACTAGGTGCTTACTTGTTTGTGTTCATAGATGAAGGAAGTTAATTAGTGCATAACATAGGCAAGGTTGAAATTTAACTCAAGCCTTTGAGTTTAAAACCAGGTGTTCCCCAAGCCTCTGTTCAGAGATAAATTCAGAAAATAAAAAGCCAAGCAGATCTTTATCAGGGGTGTTTAAAAATTAGATTCCTAGGCATTAGATCAGTTTATTTATAGATTCTAGTCAAATGCATAATATTAATTCCAAGATGGACATCAGATGATGGCAGTGAAATGCACAGATCAATGAAACTGATAGGCTTTATTAATTTTCAAATGCGAGGCAATAATACCCACTAAACTAACTTGTTTTGGGCACTAAATAAAGCAGTAAGCTGCCTAGGGCTACACTGATATACCAGAAGAACAAAATGCTAGTGATGCATTTTAATAATGATAACCAAGAACTCAGGTGAGAGAGAGAGAGAGCACTGGAGGCTCAGTGTCAACTAATTTCTTCCATCTGCTTTCACAGAAAGTGATACTTCTCCATGGTGAGAAGAGAATTGGCTCACTATATCATTTCCAGGCACATCTTCCTGACAAATCCATTCAACCCAGTTTTGAAGCTGCTTCTCATGCCCTGAAAGCACAAGACATCCTGGTTTTCATGTAACACTCTGTCTCTTTGCTCTCAAATGAGGTACTGGCTCTCAAGCTCCTCCAAGCAACCCTCCCCAAGTGCTGCTTATTTAATCACCCAGATGTCCTAATGATTGAGAACCACGGGGCAGAGGCTCCATCTTACACTTAGATTCCATTCAGTGATAGTTGCATTGCCTATACAGTATCTGCACATAGGCAAGGGGAAGAAGAGGCTGTTTCATCTCCTGGCAGTAAAGTCAGAATGAATGTTTCACAGGAAAGAGTATGGTTTCAATAAGCTAGGGTCCCCACAAGGAAACGCCCTGTCTCTCTTCCTTTACCTTCAGTTATGCCTGCCTGACTCTTATCTCAGGCCAGGGATAGAATCAAATGCAGTGCAATACTCACCGCTGGGGTCAACTTCGTAACCTTGAGCATGATGTGAGTGTCATTCCAGGCACCCAATAAACACATGTTGAGTGACTGATAAAACATGAATGTATAATAGACAACTTCACAGACAGACTCACAAATTTACGGGCTGGAAAAGCATCTGTCTTTAGATACTTTCTCCCTTGGACTCCCTTTCATGTTCTTTTTCTCCCTGTATGGTCTTGGTTCAGTTGTTAGTCCCCCCCCCTAGCATCTTTACATATGCTCCTACGTATGCACACATACACACGTGTGCGTTAGGATAAAAAAGACATCAGCATATATTATATCAGTGAGTTATACTGGAAATAAATCTCAGACTGACAGTGTAATATATTCGACTTCTGACGTAACTTTGTCCAGAAATTGCCCACTTGTCCAGAAATGGCAAGCAAAGCTTGGCTGATCTGAGTGTTTTAATGTTCTGCATCATTTTAAGGCAAAATTATACAAGCATACCAAGTAAGAAAAAAATTGAAATAGGATAATGTTAAGATACAACTGACTCTTCAAATCTAGGCAAAACACATGGAGAAGCAGGTTTGCAGAGCAGAATGAAAACGGGAGAGGATGGCTGAATAGATCAATGGTGGAATGAGGAAGAAACATCACAGAGACAGAAAGATAAGATCAACCTAGCCACCTGGCTAAAAGTGGCGAGATGAGCTGAGGAAAGCAGGAGTCCAGCATGTTTTGTGTCAAGGTGAGTGCCTAAATAGCCAAAGGGATGCAGTAGCGGTGTTTAAGACAGTGGGCTACATTACCAGGTGGGCAGACACAGCGCCAGAGACTCTAGACACTATGTCAACCCAGACAGGGAGCAACCTGGATATGTACCAGTGAGTAAGTAACTGTACCCTAAAATTATAGAAGCTAGCTATTCTAAATGGGGCAGAGAGAAGATCGAGGTGTGTAACAATCTTGGTAAGAAGTACTCTATAGTTGAATATTTGAAAGAATAACCAAAAAATTCTTGCCACCTCTTTACCCACACCCCTATGAGGGTAAACATTGCAGCTTCTCCCTTTCAGGAGTAGAATGCATTTGCCACAGTAACTCCAGGATTCACTGCTTAATTTGTTTCATCCAATGTTTTAAGAAGATGCCTGAAAATAACTGGATTGTGTGGCTTCTCCCCCTCATGCTGTTCTGAGAACTACTGACATCACTACCCTGTGATTATTCCCAACCAAGCATGCCTGCTTAATGGTGAGAGATGTCTGACCACCTAAACCAGCAAAAGTTGGCCATTGGCAGCAGAATTATTTGCTCACCAGCAGTTGCCTGCATCACATAGCCAAGCCTGACTGTGGAGAAGAGGTACACAGCCATTAAGACTTTGAGTGGCCAAAATACACAAGCATGTTCTAAAGGCAAGGCTATTGTTTAATTACTTTAAATTTGGGATTGGTTTGTTTCATGATGCAGCCAAAGACTAAAGAACTGAAATTCAAAGGAGAAGTTTAGTTCTCTGGAAAGAATAATTTACTAAAGAGAATATTTCTTTTCTTTAAAAACATACTTCTTTAAAATGGATTCTTTTCTCATACAATATTGATTATAGTTTCCCCTGCTTCTACTCCTCCCCATTCCTCCTCACTTTGTCTTCCCTCCAGATCCTCTCCTTTCCTTTCTCTCATTAGAAAAGAACAGACTTCCAAGAGACAATAACCAAACATGTCAAAATAAAATAAGATGAAGCCAAAACTATCCTCTCAAAGTTGGACACAGCCACCCAACAGGAGGAAACAAGTCCCAAGAGCAGGTACAAGAGTCAGAGATCCACTTGTTCTCAATGTCAGGAGTCCCCCTCAAAATACTAAGCTAATAGCTATGAACAATAAGCAGAGGATGGGATGCAGACCCATGTAGGCCCTGTGATTGCTGCTTCAGTTCCTGTGAATTCCTATGCACCTTGCTTAGTTGATTCAGAGGGCTGTGTTCTCCTGGTGTCCTCCATCCCCTCTGACTCTTACAACAATTTCTGCTTCATATTTCATGGGATTTCTGAAGCTCTGAGGGAAAGGATTTGCTAGAGACTTCCAATGTCTTTTTCTCCACATCATGTCTGGGGCTGTGTGTCTCTGCATTTGAACCTGTCTTCTGCCACAGAAAGCCTCTCTGATGCTGACTCGATAAGGCACTGATATATGAGTATAGAAGAGTATCATTAGGAATCTTTTATTTTTTTTAGGGCTATAGTGTTTGGTTTTACCCTGGGTCTTTGAGCTGTCTATGTTGGTAATGAACCAGAATGTCAGCTATAAAAGTTTAGCCACTTGTGCCAGCTGTCTCCATCAGAAGAACTTCCCTGTTCTGTGTAGCCTCATTAACTTTTTTAGATGTTTTGTAAAATTCCTATCTGTATATTAATGTGTGAGGTATAAGTATATGATATGTCAGTTAACATTATTAAGAGAGGAATAAAAGAATCTGTGATTGCCAGTAGCTGGAGAGCAAATAAACTACAGCCAATAAGATTTAGGTAGTTTATAATTTTATTGTTATTCCGTGAATTCTGACATTTTGGAAAGAAATTTTAAAAAGTAAACTGGACTGTGAGTAAGACACTGGGCATTGACCTCTGACCTCCACATGTATGTACAAACAAATGAACATATACAGACAAGTGTGTATGCACACACACATACATTACAATGATAAAATGAGCATTGCACTGAAGAATTTGGAGAAGCTAAAAAACAAAGCAGAAAGGAAATATTAATAAGAAAAAAGAGAAATTTGTGAGCCATATAACACAGTTATAAAAATAGGAACTAGTAGAAAAATAAGTTCACAGGTGATAGGGCAAAAACCTACTTGTCACTAACCAAGTTGTATTTGCTAAACCAAAATGTGAAAACACAAGAAGAGAAGGGATGTGAAATAAATGGCTGGGATGAGGGGCCTGGGAAATGGCTCAGAGGGAAAAGGTGCTGTAAGGGCCTGAATGTCTTAATTTATACCCTGGAATCCAAATGATGGAAGGAAAGAACTAACTCCCACAATTCATCCTTTGACAACCAAAAACATCATGATGGAAGCATGCACACACACAATATATATAAATGAAAACATTATAGGAAAAGAAAAAATTACTGAGAGGAAATAGTCATAGATTTGATGGTAAATAAAAATTTCCATATACTGTTTAGTATTATGCATATATCTTTCAAAAGCTATTAAAATGGGCATTGACCTAATAAATACAAGATTCAATTCAAGAGAACTCTCAGAACAGAGAACTCAGAGAACTCTCAACAGAAGAATCTCGAATGGCTGAGATACACTTAAAGAATTGTTCAACATCCTTAGCTAATAGGGAAATGCAAATCAAAAATGACTCTGAGATACCATCTTAACATTTGCCTGAATGGCTAAGATCAAAAACATGAATCATAGCTTATATTGGAGAGGATGTGGAATAAGGGGAACACTCCTCCACTGTTGATGGGAGTGCAAACTTGTACAATCATTTTGGAAATCAGCATGATGGTTTCTCAGAAAACTGGGAAACAATCTACTTCAAGATCCAATGATACCACTTTTGGGATGCTCGATCATACAACAAGGGCACTTGCTCAAGTATGTTCATAGCAGCATTATTCGTAATAGCCAGTGCCTGAAAACAACCTAGATGACCCCCAATTGAAAATGGATAAAGAAAATGTGGTACATCTACACAATGGAGTATTACTCAGTGGGAAAAAAAACAACATTATGAAATTTGCAGGCTAATGGATGGAACTAGGAAATGAATCACTCTGAATGAGGTAACCCAGACCCAGAAAGACAAACAAAAGCCTTCATCCAGTAACTGATGGAAGCAGATCCAGAGATCCACAGTCATACACTAGGCCAAGCTCTGAGAGACCAGTCGAGGAGAGATTATATGATCAAAGGGTGTCAAAATCATGCAAGGAAACCCACGGAGACAGCTGACCTGAGCTTATGAGAACTCACAGACTCTGGACCAAAAGCTAGGGAACCAACATGGGACTGACCTAGGCCCTCTGCATCTGAATGGCAGTTGAGTAGCTTTGTCTTTTGTAGGGTCCCCAGCAGTTGGACCTACTACCTATCCCTGACACAGGAGCTGGCTCTTTGGAACCTATTCCCTATGGTGAGATGCCTTGCCCAGCCTTGATGCAAGAGGAAGGGTATTGGTCCTGCCTCAGCTTAATAAGCCATTCTTTGTTGACTCCGATGGGAGATCTTAACCCTTCTGAATGGAGATGAGGAGTGGATGGGGCAGGAGTTGAAGGGAGGTGGGAGAGGGAATGGAAAGAGAGGAGGGAGGGAAAACTGTGATTGGTATGCAAAATTAATTAATTAAAATATAAACTATGTTTAAGAAATAGACATAAGTAGTCAGAGAGATATCCCCTCCAGAAATAATCTAGCTCTAGCTCTTTGTTAGGAAATTCAGTTACATGAGGAATTTCTACCTGTTGAGTGTAGAAAATGCATGTGTTTTATTAAGCATGACAACATAAAACAAAAGATAACTAAGAAAAACCATCTACTACCTCTTTCTCTTACAGTCTTCATCCCTCCTCTTTCTTCTTTATAGATTCCTGAACCTTGAGGGATGGGGTTGATAAAGTCAGTTATGGTTGAGTACTCAATAGCCTTTTACTTTCTATGTATGTTTTCCAGTTGTGGATCTGTTTGTTAATTACCATGTACTTCAAGAAGAAGCTTCTTTTATAAGGGTTGAGTGGTGTTTTTGCTCTATGGGCATAGCAATTAGGATTCATTTTATTTCTGTGTTTCTTTAGTAGACCAGTAGTAATAAGTTTTCCCTTAGGCCTGTGACTTATATAACCTCAGGTTTTAGGACACTTTAGCAGTCAGGAGTAGGTTCCATCTAATGGAGTGAACCTTAAATTCAATCAAAAAGTGGTTGGTGACTCCCATAATATTTGTACCACTATTGCACCAATATATCCTGCAGGCAGGTCTCTGCTATAGGTTATAGGGTGTGTAGCTGGGTGATATTGATGGTTGCTTTTCTCCTCTCATAGTGTGCAAAGTGCCATTCAGTATCATGAACTCTACTCAGTGAGGGTGAAGCTTCAGGAAACCATTGGTCAAAGTTAAATATTGATATCAATAAATATATCCAAATGAAATATTTTAAAAGTTACAGACAAATTACTGAATGAGATTGATTATGAAAATGCAAAATGCATGATGGAGTTAAATCTAATAACATAATCTATAATAGCAGCCTACTCGGTGAGAAAACTTGAATAGCTAATACCACTCTAGTGTCTGTTACATACCAGATTTCATTTTCAGCAATTCATGTGTATTCACCTGCTTTCTTTTCATGTAGTTAACATGAAAAGATTGCTGTTTTCTTCACGTCATAAAGCAAGACTCTGCTGCTCAGAGGATTTTGAAACTTGTCCATGATTATACGTATTAAGCAGTAAGGTACTTCCTGAAAGTTGATAAATACCTGCCATGAGACACTATCTCCAAAATCATCAAGATATAATGTGATTTTCCCATTACCGCAATGGATGCTGAACTACCATTTGATAGTATTCAACAATCAACTTGAGTTTTCCACCTACCCCATAAAATATTAACAGACAAAAATTTCCCTAAGAAGATGAAGTATAGCTATCTATGTTCAAAGCATGCCTCACGCTTAAGGACAAAACCATTAGAAATAGGCTGGTTAAAGTCAAGGTCAAAAAACATGTGATGATCTCAATAGAATAAGAATCATTTGACACAATTCAATATTCCCAATGGCGAAACCTCTCAGCGAACTATGTATAGAATGAAAGAACATTGGAATAGTGAAGCTTGTTTAAAAACCATCACTAATTCTGTGCTGAACAGCAAGAAGTTGATTTTTTCTCTAAAACTTAGAACATGGTAAGAGTTGTAATTTGGATATGAAATGTCCTCCATGGACATTTGAACATTTGGTCTCCAACTGGTGATGCTGTTTGGGAAGCCTGTGGAATCGTTAGGAAGTAGAGCATCACTGAAGGAGAGCATCATGGGGGTAGGTCTAGAGGTTTTATAGCCAGGCTACACTCCGTTTCCTGACTGCTTCCTGAATGCAATATGACCAGTTCCTGCCTGCTTCTACCTCCATGCTTCCTTGCCATGGTGAGCTTTATGTCCCTGAACTGTGAACCAAAATAAACCCTTTCTCCTTTGATTCTGCCTGTCAGTATTTGACTGTGGTACTAGAAAAGTCACTTATAATTTAAGGATTACTTATTTCCCTACTTATAATCAAAATAATACTAGAAGTTCAAGGCTGAGGAATTGGACTAAAGGTAGAAATAGAAGTAATTTAAGTTAAAAAGAAGTTAAATTAACCACCATTTACAGAAGAAAGGATCTTATATGAAGAAAACCCTACAGACTGTACTGAAATTTGCTAGACCCAATAAACAACTTCAGTAAGTCTGCAAGTTACAAAGTCAACACACAGAAATCAACAGTGTCCCCGAGGAAGGTGAACTAACTGAAAAGGAACCCAGGAAAGCTACAGTATTTGAAACAATTAATAAAAATAATACCAGAAATAAGGTTCACCATGAAGTGAAAGACCTCTAAAATGAAAACTATATAACTGGTAAAAGAAACTGAAGGGAGCAGAAGAAATTAGTTAAGATACATTGTATTAATGGATGTGATGAATTAATTAATCAATGTTATTAAAATGTAAGTACTAGTCAAAGGAATCTATGGACTCTGTATATTCACAATGACATTCTTCATAAAAATAAGAAAAGGATAAAAAAAAAACAAACATGGAACCACCAGCCATCCCAAAAGGCCAAAGCAGTCATAATAAGGAAAACCAAACCAAACCAAAAATAAAAAACTGGAATCACCAAACTATTTGACTTTAAAATATATAGCAAAGCAATTACAACCCAAACAGTTTGGTATTTACATAAATTCAGGCACGGGAACCAGTGGAACAGAATAGAGGCCCCAGAAATAAATCCACAAATTTGTAGAGAATTGGCTTTCAACAAAGCATTAAGAAAACTGGTAGAAGGCTTGCCTCTTCAAAAGGCAGTACCAAGAACCCTCAGTATATCTTTACAAAATGACAAGACTCAAGTCCAACTCTTATAAACTCACTCCCAAAGTATTTAAAGTCCTGAAACTATGGAACCACTAAATAAAGAGGGAAGAAATATCATATGATATTGGCCTGTGAAAGGCTCTGTCATCTTAATAAAACTTCAAAACTACAGGCAACACAAGTTTAACTTTAAGTGGATAAAGGGACCACACAAAGGCAAAAAGGTTTCTGTCCAATCAAATTGTTGATCAAGGTCAGTCATCAAATTTCTACTTTATCCATACTACCTATGCTACCACAAAAAATTTTAAATAGATAAATCACCCAAATTTGAAATTTAAAAACATAAAACATCATTAAATTATAAATTTAATTATAAAACATTTTGATAGACACACATATATAAATTTTTTTATTTAGATATACTCACTTGATATTGTATTTATGGTTATTAAGTAGTATTTTTACTGAGCCAGAAATCTGTATGTGTTACCTACCAGAAGGAAATAAGGTAATAAAATTTAAGTTTTTTTTTCTTAAATATCAAATGATAATGTTAAAATTGTGTTCAGTAGGGAATGGGGAAATTTGGGGAGTATACCATAATTGGGGAGGGTTACCTTGATTATGCAAGGGATTAGGTCTTCTTTAAGAAAATAAATGAAAAAATTAATAATAATAATGATATTGATAGAACTGGATGATAGCAACTGGGATACTGGAAGAAGGGGGACAGAATGAGGAGCAATGGCTGCAGCTGATGCACAAAGAGGCTTGGCCCGCCTGCACTCAGAAAGGAAAATGGAGGTGAAGAAGAAGCTGTGGACTTCAGAGGAAAGAGAAAGGAAAGGGAAAGTATCTATTTGCATAGAGGAAGGGAAACCAAAACTACACCTGGTATTTTGAGTTCTGGGAACGGAGACTAATATAAAGCTGAAAATGAGGATAAAAACTGCTATAGGGCTTGGCCGGCAAGGGGCCCTGATCCTCTACCAGAAGATCCACTGGAGGGGTGA
>LOJH01026114.1:0-17777 GCA_001685095.1 Ellobius talpinus
CCCATCCCTCCCCTCCCCTCTCTGTAGCTTGCTTATGTGTATATTTATTATTTTTCCCTCCCCCCTTCTCCTCCCCTCCTCCTCCCCTCCCCTCTCTCTCTGTAGCATACTTTTGTGTATGTTTATTTGTATTGCTTGGGTCTGAGTGTGTGTGAGGTGCACGTGCATGTGTGTATGGAGCCTGGAAGTTGAGCCCAAGTGCCATCTTCAATGGTTCTTCACTTAGTTTATTGAGGCAGGGTCTTTTGCTGAACCCAGGTTCACCAGTTCCGGCTAAACAAAGCAAACACATGGAAACCCACAACAACCAACCAAACAAAACCCCAAATCCCCCAAGTAAACAAAGTAAAAAAATGAATTTGAAATCGCATTCTGCTCACTTCTCTGTGTGATTTCGCACCCGGCTTCTTTTCCCTTAGAATGAATGCGTGTGGCTTCACATTCCTGTTTTCTCACTGTTCCCTTGTTTCTTTGAGGTCTCTCTCAGAGTTAGCTTTATTGAACAAACTCCAAATTAAGTGTCCAGGCCAAACCTTAGTGCTGGGAACTGCTGAGTTGTTAGGGGTTGGGTGAGGACTGAGGGAAGACATGGAGGGAGTGGAGAAGGCTTCACATACTAGGAAGTTTGGCTGGGCTTCAAGAGAGCGTGCTTTTGGCAGTGTGGCCAGATTTCAAATGATGGTCTAAAGCCAGGGCTCAAAGAAAAGGGCCCTAAGATGGTCTAAATGGCTCCCTGTGGGAAGTGACCCCTCGGTCCTCTTTCCAACATACAAGAGTTCCTTTTGGGTCCCCAAGAAGCAGAATGGTCAAGCCATCTCCCTCCGGACTTCACTCAATCACAGTTAGATTCTTTCTTTCCCAGCCACTCCACAGCATGAGCTTTGGCTACAGGGCAGAATTCAGAGGCCTGTAAAGGCTTCCAGTGCTTGAGAGGTGGGTGGGGTGAGTGAGAAAGTCCTCAAGCAGTGTGTCTTGGGGAGAGAAAGCCTGACCCTTGACACACTCCAAGCCTTTGTTGCCAGAGGGGGTGGAGGGTGAAGTGAACCGTGGAGTGTATCCTCTAGAAGTGCTTGCTTATACATTAGAGACAACAGCTGGGAAAAGTATGTATTGGGGAGCTGGCAAATAGGGGTTCCATAGACAAGTGAAGAAGGTATTTAGGGAATCAGGAAGGGACGGGAGAAAAGGCCACTGTCTTTGTTGGGTATGGACATTTCTCAACTAAAATATTTCTGGAAATAATTTTAGACTGTCAGAAAATTGCAAAAGTAGTGTGCAAAGGCCTGAGGACCTTCTGCTCAGTTTCCTGAACATGCAATTGCACTATGACATCAAAACCACAAAGCTGACATCGGTACAATGCCATTAACAATCCACAAGCCTTATTAAGTTTTAAATAAATCTTTAAAAAACCCCAAACTCGTCATGTATGTATGTATTCATTTGTGCTCGAGGACTGTTCAATTTTACCCCTGTATAGATTCAGCCTCCACCACAGTACAGAGCCTGCAACTGCGAAGGAGCTGCCCTGAGCCTCCCCTTAATACTTGGACTCACCCCCTGGTCTTCATCCCCTGGCAGATACTCATGTGATCTTTATCTGCATAGTCTTGTCATTTTGAAAATGTTATATCAATGTTATAACGCATTACTTTTGCGTATGCAGTGTTGGGAATCATAATCATGTATGCTAGGCAAGGGTTCCTCCACCGAGCTATGCCCCCTGCCCTGAGCTCTTCTGGATTTTAGGCTGGCCTCACACTAAAGATCTTGCCTATGTGGGCTTGGATTGAAGGAGTGAAGTACCATGTCCAGCTTTGAGCACTGCTTATTAATTTTACTAATTTCTAAATTCTTTTTTTTATTTTTGAGACAGGGTTTCTCTGTAGCTTTGGGGCTTGTCCTAGAACTAGCTCTTCTAGACCAGGCTGGCCTTGAACTCACAGAGATCCTCCTGCCTCTGCCTCCCGAGTGTTGGGACTAAAGGCGTGTGCCACCACTGCCCAGCTTAATTTCTAAACTCTTGACTTAAATACAAGACGTTTTATGGCAGGATGTTTAGTGTCGCCCTTCCCTCACTCTCTGGGTTTCTCCAGTTTCTTTATGTCTGTTCACCTACAGTGCAGCTCAGCACCGCAACATTTTGCTCTGGATTATCCCTTAGGAAAATATATTTGTCTTTATTACTAAGCTGGTCCAGTAGTCTTGTGTGTTCTTTCCCTCCCTTGCCCCACTATTTATAGCCAGGCTAATTTTGGGTGACCAATCTCTCTTATTTTCTGCTTCTTCTTCCTGTGGCGGGTGAGGTGACTTCTCAAATATTTGGGCAGAGGAGGTCAGAAGCAGATTCTTGGCATCTGATTTCAGCCTCTGATTTATGGGAAGCTGGTGGAGTGCAGGGGAGTGCAGACCAGACCGAGGCAAGCGAGCAAAGCTGCAGGTGCAGAAAGGAAGGCAGCTGGGGCTCTAACAAGGCTTTGACCTGAGTCAGAGGCCTGGGGAGGAGTCATGAGCACTGGGTTCCATCCCAGTTTTGCTCCTCTGTGTGTTCATAGCATCTCTTTTCTGCTGGCCAGGGCTCTGAGACACAACACACTGGAGAGGAAATGCCAGGGGACACTGAAGGGAAAACCCTGGTAGAGCCAGCCTTGAGTATGTGTCTGTTCATAGCAACTGTTTAGAGGGGTGCTGCAGCCCTGCAGAGCATAAAGAAAATGCCCAAACTAGCATCTGCATTTAACTCACCTGGCAACATACACTGTCCTATGGTCAGAGTAAGAGCCCATAGTTCCTTTTTCTCTGCTAAAGAAGTATAACCCTGCACACAGGAGAGAGATGTGAGGATACAGGAAAGGGAAGAAGAGAGTTCACGAGAATATGAGGTATTCGTAGGGCAGCGGCAATAGCGAAAACAAGAAATGGTCTTGAGAAAGGTCTCAAGAGTGACGTCCTCAAGAAGGGGTGGGGTGGTAAAAATAGGACTTCAAAGTAAGCATCAAGAGTGCCATACACAAGACCAATGCCTGGTAAGAAAGAGAAACCAGGGGGCGAAGTGGAAGGCTGTGAGGCTACGATTTTGCCATATTATTTCCCATCTAGTCCCTGGCACCGTTTCTTGATTAGAGTTATAAATAGCAGAGAGATGGGAAAAAAGTCCCCTCCCTTTGCGTCTATCCCAGAGTGGGGGAAGGGAAAGGAAGCCGGTAGGCCTTTGGGTCCCTGTGAAGAAATCTTCTTGTTTTTGAGACAGGGTCTTTTGTGGAGATCTCTTTTCTGACACCCAACTCCTGCTTGAACCAGCCCAAAACTCCGTGCTGCCTTTAGATTTATTTATTGACATAACATTTCACTTTCTAGCCCTGGCTATGTAGACCAGGCTGACTTCCTTGGGTCTACCCAATGCTGAAGTTACAGGTACGGGCCACAAAGCCTGTCTTCCATTTCCCCTCTTTGTTTTGAGACAGGGTGTCACTCTGTAGCTCTGCCTGGAGCACTCCGTGTAGACCAAGCTGGCCCCAAAGAGACAGGGATCTGCCTGCCTCTGCCTGCCGAATGCTGGGATTCATAGGCGCGCCCCACCCTGCCCAGGTTGCCATCCCTTATCGTTATGCGGGAAACACCCAGTCCCTGGAAAGATCTGATAGCAGGAGACTCCCTTTCTATGCCTTTGTCTCATGGGTCCGATGTCTTTCATCTTTATCCCCTTTTGGCCCCCTCTTCCCTCTCCCCAGTTGAATCTGCATTTCTTCCTTCCCTGCAGACTTTGAGCTAACTCTTCTCCTTCCTCTTGCGCTCCTTTCTTTTTTTCTTTCTTTGCATTCGTTCCAGTCGCCACACCTGCTGAGTGTCTTTCTCTCTGAGCCTCTGCTTTTCTCTGGTTCCTAGAACGCAGACGGCTCTGTGGCACTGGGAGCGGTTTGATTCCTACAGCCTAAGAGGTGTACTTTGCTACTCTGGGGAGGCGGAATCTGTAAAGGACCATGCCGAATCGAGGCCCAGGGACCCTCTGCTTTCCCTTCCTTTGTTTTTAATCAGCGCATCTGTCTTCTCAGGTAGTTTTCAGCCTCCTCCCAGTTCTCTATGACTCTTTATCTTTTCAGCCTTCTCTCCTGCTGCACTTCTCTCAGCATGCTTGAGCTCAACCTCCACTTTTTTGGGGGAAGGGTGAGGAAAGGGAGGAGTACACTGTGCAAGGGTGGGGCGGCAGGGTGCTAGGTAGGGGGTACGGCGGATGGTAGGCCAGTTTCCACTGGAGCTGAGGCTCTGGGCTTCCCGGGCGGTGCGCGGGTTCTCCATCAGCTGCAGAAGGCAGGGGGCGGGGCAGGGGCGGGGCCTGGGCGGCATCCTGGAGGGGAGGCGGAGCCGCAGCGCACGCCGGCGCTCCCCACTGCAGTAGTTGTAGTTAGCAGGTCCTGGGGCAGCGGAGAGGAGGTCTCAAGTGGGGTGCCGAGGTGATTGGAAGATTGGAAGACTCCTGAAATACCAGATAGATTTCGGAAACCAGAAACACTCCTGGGGAGAACGCGGGGGAGGCTCTAGGCGCGCGGCGATTTCTTCGCACTATCAGGGAGCGCTTGCAGGGTTGGTTCCATGGGCAGGATTCCGAGCTGCGATTCCCTCCGGCCTCCTGGGATTTGTTACCTTCTTAGTTCCTTGTTCGCCGGACTGCTCTTACCACGGACTGTCGCCTTCAATCTGGATGTAATGAACGCCCTGCGCAAGGAAGGCGAACCTGGCAGCCTCTTCGGCTTCTCGGTAGCCCTGCACCGACAATTACAACCCCAACCCCGGAGCTGGTGAGTCACCATACCAGCCCAGAGTCCCCAGGCTCAAGCCTTGGGCTACCCTTCTCCCAACTCCCTATCTACCTGTCTCTCAGACTTTCAATCATGCTCTGCCCAAAGGCATCTCACACTCTAACCTGAAAGCTTGCCTGGTCTGGTCCAGATCCCCAGACCCAGGATCTTGCCTTGGGGATGAGTTGGAGAGCAATGGTCTTGCCAGAGACCCCCTTTCCTCTGCCTTTCCCTTCAGGGTGTATCCTTGCTCCAGTCCTGCATCTCTGACTCCTCTTCTTCCTCAGAGCGGAACTGCATAGGGCGAAAGGAGTGGTCAGGACAGAGAGGATGAGGAAGCTGTGGGAGGAAAAGAGGAGAGAACAAATAGGTACTGCCAGAGCATCACCCTGAGATGGAGTGAGGGCTGCAGGGCCCTGGGAGGCCAGGGCTGATGCAACTCAACACAGCAGGGAGGCTATAGGAAGACCGAGGGGGCCTGGCAATCTGCAGCGATGGTTTGGTCAGAAACAGTGGCAGGAAAATAGAGAGTCCGAGTAGTAGCAAGGGATGGTGGCAGCTGTCACCACTGCTGCGAGAAACAGCAGCAGCAGCAGCAAGATCCAATAAAGATGCGAAGTTGCTTCTTGTCCTCCTCAGGGAATGTCCAACTCCAGAAATCTCAGTAGTGGGGAAAGACAAACAGGAGTGAAATGAAGAGGACAGTTGTCATCTTTTCAGGACTCCTGGTAGACAGATACATTTGCAGCTCATTGCCTTTCCATACCCTTGGTTCTTACCACACAGGAAAAGAGGCAAGAACAGGAGAAAGCTTTCCACCCCCTCCTGCCAAGGGGCATTCCCCCGCCCTCATAGCCAATGTATAAGCCACATTTAAGTGTCCATTACCGGGATCAATGCTGTCCCCAGGGACTGTCTTCTCCCCTTACTATTGGTCTGGGGGCAGAAGGCAGGGACAACACTTTATTTCTCCACATCCACTGGAGGTGGGGGGAGCCTTAATCTTTCTCCTTCCATTATTCCCATCATCTGGGAGAAGACTGTGCTCTTTAAACCTTTGGGAAAGATAGGAACCAACTGATGTCTCAAGCCATCAGCAAGCCTTACAGTCACTCTTCCTTCCCTCCCTCCTTTCTTCTGCCATCTGCTAGATAGAGTTCCAGGCCCAGAGGCCTTTTTAGGGCATGCCGAACTCTCTGAGTTATTTCCAGGCAAATTCTCGGTTATTTTTAATAGCTTGGTCTCTTGTCATTTTCCCCTTGTCTGAAGGTGGCCCCTGATTCTGTCTCTTGAGCCAAGTTGGGGTTATTCCCAGAGGGGCCTGACCATCTGGCTCCATTTTGCTCCAGCAGGGGGCATTCCTCTGACTGGGGGCATGGAGAAGCTGCAGCCTTGCTCCGTCCCTCTTTAGACCTTGTTTGCTTTCAGTCTAACCTAGAGATGAGACTTTGAGGCCTAACTTTGCTTTGCTCTGTTTTTATCGCCTCATTTATCCCCATCAACTGAGAAACGGAGGCAGCAGCATCACTATCCCATGGGGTTGTTCGGGGAAGATTAAAAGTTCTTAATATATGGAGAATATTTAGACTAGCACAAGACCTGAGGTGAGTGTTTGGAAGTGTTTGTTGTGCTAAAGCTCTTGTGCTGGATTCAGAGAGCCGGAGAGCAGCATCATCACAGCATCCCGGATCCAGAGGCTTGACTGAAAGGTCCCAGGCTGAGCTAACCTTCCTGGCTGCACAGCTTCCCCAGGGGGCCACTCAGACTGCACTGGGCCAGGGAGGGGCGGGACAGTTCTGCTAGGATGAAGTAGTAGTGAGCTACTTATTGGGCCCCCAGGCTCACTCTGTACCCAGCAGCCAGCACCACGCCCACCTTCACAGTAGCTGGAGCCCTGGCTACTGTTCTGTCTGAAGGCCTGGGGTGGTTGGGCTTCTGGAATGAAGTTTGAGAGGAGAGTGTGACTGGAGCAGGGTGCAGGGCACTCTTATTCCAGGAGGAACTGGCTGGGTTCTTCCTTCCAGGAGTGGGATCCGGCACTTAGCATTGGTCCATTTTTCCCTCCTTCTGGCCCTCAACCTCCAGGGCAGGTGTGAACACTGAACACTCACACTTCTACTTCTTTGACTGTGCAGTTGCACACTAAGCAGCGGAGGCCCTGGGTGTCTCTGTGCGTCCACCACAGGTGTGCACCCAGTAATGAGTCCTGACACTTCCTGTGGGGCGAGCCCAAAGACACATTAGATGACCCCAGTGTAACAGATGACAGCCACTGTTTGCAGACTGGTACACTGCGGATCCGTGCGAAAGCTGGAGTTTGTTTTCCCAGGGCACCATCACCTAGCATTCCTAGGGTGTCATTTCCCCCTCCTCTTCCTCTGCTGGAGTGGTTTCAACCTTCTGAAAACAGGCCAGGCAATGAGTGGACTGACCGGGCAGTTAGGCAGATGAGGATCTAGATAGAGGTGGGCAGGCTGCGCCAAGCATGTGAATGCGTTTGCTCACCTGTAAGATAAGAATCCTTATCTTACAGGACTGTGAGATCAAGTAGGATAATGCCTGTGGCTCATCTCCTAGGAATCCAAGTGAAGCGTGGTAAAGGTTAATTCCTTCAACCTCTGTCCAGCCTGGGCCTTGGCCTATAGTAGGTGCTATGTTGTCTTACCAATCAGTGCCTGACCCAGGGCTTGGTGTATAATGGGGTGTCAGTGGTGAAATGAATGAGAATATATGTCCTCTTTCTTCCTGCTTCACCTATTTTAAGAGATTTGTTTTGGTGATATATATATATGTATGTATCACACACACACACACACACATATATATATATGCATATTTTGCCTGTGTCTATGCACTGCTTGCATGGCTGGTGTTCCCGAAGGCTGGAAGAGGATGTCAGATCCTCTGGAGCTGGATTAGGTATGGTTGTGAGCTACCTTGTGGGTGCTGAGAACAAAACCCAGGTCCTCTGCAGGAGCAAAAAGTGCTATTGACTGTCAGGCTATCCTTCCCACCTCTTTAAAGATTTATTTTTATTTTTTTTATTTATGTGTTTGTGTGTGTTCCCTGTGCCCATATAAATTTATGTGTACCACGTGAGGATGGGTGCCCATAGAGGTCACTGGATCCTTTGGAATGGGACTTACAGGCAGTTGTGAACCACCTGGTGTGGGTACTGGGTACAGAACCCAGGTCCTCAGCGAGAACAGCAAGTAATATTGACAGCTGGGCTATCTGTCCAGCTGCGTGCTCCCCCGACCCTGCTTGACACTGACTCTGATACGAGGTGACAGCTGCTAAGTTAAAGGACAGAAAGAGCTGTGGGAACCTCTTCCCCACCCTGCAAGGTTTGGCTCAGTGCCCCACAGATGCCTGTCTGTAATACTGTCCAACAGTTGTGGGATTTGTCCCCAGGATGGGACATGGAAGAGCGTGGGAGAGAGGACTTGGGACTTGTCCTGCTGCCTACTACTCTTGAGCCTTTCCTGAAGAGAAGGTCTCAGTTGCCATCTGGGTATATCAGTTACCGCACCTCACTTCCCAGTCACTCCTGGCTTCGGGGTCCAGTCCTGAGGGACCTAGGCAGCCTCCATTCCCAGCACAGTCCCCCTCTGGGGAAGATGCTTTGGCTGTAATCATGGAAAATTGTTCTGCCAAGAAAGTTGTAACTAAGAAAGAGGCTGAGGGGGCAGTGAGAGAGAAGGGTAGGGGTGGAGGGAGAGGAAAAGAGAAATCTGTGGATGTGGGAGCCGGAGGTAGGACAGGGAAGGGGATTCTGGATGTGGGAAGGAAATGGGGTGGTGTTAGTGGCCACCAGAAACATTTCCCCATTTCCCTGCTAGAGGACATGACTGAGTTTGGGGCTTGCAGAGCCACCAGTGGGTAGGGTCTTTTCTGGGCACACGGTGAAGGGGAAACAGGCCCATTTCTAGCCTCTTGCCTGGCTTCTGAAAGTCCCAGAGCCACTGTGGTACCAGTCTGTGTGCCTGCTGCTCTTGCTCCGGGCATTCTTGCTATCTCTGGCAGGCTTTCAACTGGACCAGGGTTAGGGAGGAGGGTAGCGTCTGAGGACGCAGGGGGTGGAGAAGCTTGTTGGGAACAGGTGCTAGGGACAGGCAGTTCTCTTAAGCTGGCGATGCTGGCAGGCTGCTCTGGCTGGCATGTGTACTGATATGTGTATATTCACTCTTTCTGTTGGTCCTTTATGTAGAGAGTAAGCACACATGTGACATGATTGTGTGCCCAGGTCTTTTAACATACCCTTGCCAGAATTTGAGAAAAATGACTTTTATTTTTTCTCTTTAGTACTTGAACATTCCTCTTGGCACTGAGAAGTTGGGGTCAGTGAAGCTCTGGGGTGGCCTGAGTACTCTGGCCTCTGAATCTAGCCCTTGTCCCACCCTACAGGCTGCTGGTGGGTGCTCCCCAGACCCTGGCTTTTCCTGGGCAGCAAGCAAATCGCACTGGAGGCCTCTTTGCTTGTCCCCTGAGCCTAGATGAGAGGAACTGCTACAGAGTGGACATCGACAGAGGAGGTGTGGCTTTGGCACGGTGGTGTAGGAGCAGCGCGTGAAGAGGGGAGGGCAGGACTTGGTCCCTTGTTCCTTCCCCTGAAACCCAGTGTCTTGCTTTAGCTGATGTGCAAAAGGAAAGCAAGGAGAACCAATGGTTGGGAGTCAGTGTTCGGAGCCAGGGACCCGGGGGCAAGATTGTCGTGAGTACTGCTTCCTGTAACAATGCAGAGGCTCTGAGGGTGTGTGTGTGTGTGTGTGTGTGTGTGTGTGTGTGTGTGTGTGTGTTTGTATGTGTATGCGTGTGTGTGTGCATAGAGGCACACCTACAGAACACAAACTGGACACTGGGGCAATTCCTAGAACCACTGGTTGATACACGAAAGTGTAAGAGACAGTTCCTTTCCTTATCAGTTTTTAAACACCCATCTCTTCATCCGAGCTCTTGTCAGATTCCTACTGTGAACATTGTTTAGTTTCAGACATTATGCTAACTTCTGAGAGACGACACGTGAAGACATTGGAGGCCTTGGTGCTGACAAACAGTTCTGGAAATGCTTGCTTTGTTAAGACAGAATCTCATAATGTAGACCTGGCTGTCCTGGGACTCAATGAGAACCTCCTGCCTCTGCTCCTGAGTGCTGATTTAAGTCATGTGGCATCATGCCTTTTAGTTATGACAATTCTTTTTCTCGTCTGGGTCTCTCACTGACACACACAGAAGTCACCATGAAGCTGAATGTCACCAATGCTCACTAAGTGGTCTAGTTTCTAGTCTGTAAGTCTGAAGGAAGAGTAGAGAGAAAGGGCTGCTGCCAGCAGGCACTGAGCCATGCTTTTGGAAAGAAGGAATACTCAGAGGACAGATATTAGGATGTCTTCTTTTGGGAGATGATGACAGTTACGAAGGTCTAGGGACAGATGACTCAGTAGAGCGCTTGCTTTGTAAGCATGCATATCTGAGTCGGATTCCGAGAACCAACAACAACAAAGCAACGTTGTTGGATTCCTAGAATCAACATTAGTAAAGCAACATTTGGAGGTTGTGCTTATCACCCTCGCATTAGGGAGGCGGAGACAGGAGGATCCCTGGGACTTACTGGCCACCCAGTCTAGCCCAATTGGAAGGAGGACCCTGATCCCAAGGAGAGACCCTGTCTCAAAAAACAAAGCAAATAGTTCTTGAAGAAGGACACCCAAGGTTGCCTTCTAAGTTCCACATGCACCTGATACATGTGTGTGTGCACTGATGTTGTGTGTATGTTCCCCTGCACACACCTGGATGAACACACACACAATAGCATGTTTCAAGATTGTTACACGATCAGGGAAGCCCGTGTTCTTTGTGCTGTTATGTGTCTGTGAGTATCCAGGTAGAACGTAGGACAAAGCCATTTTTCTTCAAGTGGCCACAGATGGGGTCCTGGAAAAAGAACCTCACACTGGCTAGGTGATGGTGTTCAAGTGATGCTGGCATAGGGTTGTCCCTGTGTGCACGGACATATGTGTGCATGCATGCATGTATGTGTGTCTGCCAAAAGTCTACATACATATGAGCCACTTGTAGGTCCCTGGTAAACTCAGGGGAATGACCTGACCTCCTGTTCTCTCACAGACCTGTGCACACCGCTATGAGTCTCGACAGAGAGTGGATCAGATCCTGGAGACTCGGGATGTGATTGGTCGCTGCTTTGTGCTAAGCCAGGACCTGGCCATCCGTGATGAGCTAGACGGTGGGGAATGGAAGTTCTGTGAGGGGCGCCCCCAGGGCCATGAACAGTTTGGGTTCTGCCAGCAGGGCACAGCTGCCACCTTCTCCCCTGACAGCCACTACCTCGTCTTTGGGGCTCCAGGAACCTATAACTGGAAGGGTGAGTCATTCATTGGGGAGGGTGAAGGAGGGGCCCAAGGCCTCCTCTTACCTCAGAGATGGGATTACCGGCAGCACCCTGCCAAGCATGACCACGAGTTCATTGGCGTATTGACCTGGGGCACTGCCATGCCTTCCACTCCCATCTTGCTAGCACATGAATGGGGTATCTACTCTCCATTGCATGGCCATGTGTTTATCTACATGTTGGCATGAGTTTCCACATGCACGGCGGGGCCAGGGCCTGCATGCTCCAACACAGCAGCCCACACCTCATCACTGCCATTCCTGTCTCTGCACGCTGCCACTGGCTGAGCTGCCACTCGGTGAGTGTGATGCCATGTCTGGGGGACCCTAGAAGCTTGGGCTCCAGAGATGGTGGAGGTGGGGCTGAAGAGGAGGGGAGGGGCTTCCCTGTGTGCCCATCCAATGGTGTCTGGTCTGAGGGGTGAGCCTCTCTCCTGCCTTGAGTACTAACAGGACTGTCCTTGCAGGCACGGCCAGGGTGGAGCTCTGTGCACAGGGCTCGTCCGACCTGGCAGACTTGGACGATGGGCCCTACGAGGCAGGGGGCGAGAAGGAGCAAGACCCCAGCCTCATTCCGGTCCCTGCCAACAGCTATTTTGGTAGGGACCCCTCCCTGGTCCAGAACTGCTCTAACCCTCTGCTCCTTTCTCTTTTCCTCTTTCTCCACACTCCCATCCTCCTGTTTCTGTCTTTCTGTTGTTTTGCCTCTGGCTTCTTGGTTTCTCTCACTTTCTTCCTCCTCTTCTTCCCCTTTCACCTCCTTCTGGCCTTTTTACCTGTCTCTGTCTCCTCACTCTGTGCCCCCTTCTCTCGCTGGCCTTTCCCTGGTGTCTCTTCCCGACCTGCCCCCCCACAGGGTTGCTTTTTGTGACCAACATTGATAGCTCAGACCCTGACCAGCTGGTGTATAAAACTTTGGATCCTGCTGACCGGCTCACAGGACCAGCCGGAGATTTGACCTTGAATAGCTATTTAGGTTTGTAAGCTCCCGCATCCTGGGTCCTGGGGTTTGGCCCTGGCTTTCCTGCTTCCCTCCTAGGGAGTATTCTTTCCTTCCTAGCCCTCTCCTAACATATGCCCAGGGAAATACATATTGGGCCCAAACTGCAGAGGAGAATTAGGTACAATGACAGGCCTGAGGGCTGTGAGCCAAGGGTCTTCATGGAGGAAGACGTAGGTGGAGCGAGAGGGCAAGGCTTACCCTGGTTGGAAGGACAATCTTGACCTCTGGGGAACTTCCTTTGGGGGTGAATATGGGCTTATGATTGGAGGAGCTCCAGCCTCGTGGGTTATTTATAGCCTCTTTTGCATATCATCATCCAGGATGAAATGAGGTCCAGGAAACATTTGGGTGAAGCAAGCCCTGCTTTGTTCCCTTGTCTTCCTCCCATATCTGTAAAGACTTCCTCCTCTGCAGGGTTGGGGTGTGGTAAAGAAGGCTCATTGGATGCCAGTGGACCTCCTGGGTGTGCAAAATGGGAGGGACATCCTCTTCTCCAGTTCCCCAGGTTGGGCATGAATGGTGGTGGCTCTGGTCCAACTCCCATTGCTGTGCCAGCCCCTCTTACCAAGTCACCAAGCTTCTCTGTTACTGCCTTTCTCTCTGCTCTTTGACACCTCCGTATAACGTCCTGTGTCTCTGACCAGGAGGGCTGTAAGGATTTCTAGGCTCTGGCGGCAGCGGAGGAATAGCCCAGACATAGTGGCAGTGACTGGGGAGCAACTCTCCCTCCGGCTCCAGGGGGATTCCTTGGCTTCCGACTCTCGGAGAATCACTCATAGTAAGAGATTTCCTCACCTAGGTTTCTCCGTCGACTCTGGGAAGGGTCTCTTGCGTGCGGAAGAGCTGAGTTTTGTGGCAGGGGCTCCCCGTGCCAACCACAAGGGGGCTGTGGTCATTCTGCGCAAGGATAGCGCCAGCCGCCTGATACCCGAGGTCGTGCTGTCTGGGGAGCAACTGACCTCTGGCTTTGGCTACTCACTGGCTGTGGCTGATCTCAACAATGACAGGTGAGAGGGGACTAGAGGAGTGTGCCCCGGGGTCCAGGAGTGGCTTCTACACTTTGTCCCGACTCCCTTGGTCTAGAGGGTCCCATGCTGTCTCCCTCTTCCACAGCTGGCCAGACCTGATTGTGGGGGCCCCTTACTTCTTTGAGCGCCAAGAAGAGCTGGGAGGTGCCGTGTACGTGTACATGAACCAGGGTGGCCACTGGGCACATGTCTCCCCTCTGCGTATCTGTGGCTCCCCGGACTCCATGTTTGGAATCAGCTTGGCTGTCTTGGGGGACCTCAACCAAGATGGCTTCCCAGGTGTGACTGGGATCGGGAAAGCAAAGCTCAATGTGAGAAGGAGCTGAGACGGGAGTCAAATCGAGATCAGAGATGGGAGTCGAATCGAGATCAGCGGATTCTATAACTCAGTCAAGCTGAGCTAGCGATGTCTGGAGGGAATGGCTGGGAGGATTTAGAATGATGTATGGAGCTCCTCAATGAAACTAGAGTTGGGTATGGACCTTGTCTGCCGTCCTCTGCAGCCTCACAATGCCTTCTCTTATGTCCCCAGATATTGCCGTGGGAGCTCCCTTTGATGGAGATGGGAAAGTCTTTATCTACCATGGGAACAGCCTGGGGGTGGTTGTCAAGCCCTCACAGGTGAGGGGGTTGATGTGGAGGAATGGTTCCGGGTGGAGTAAGGACTGCGGAGGGCAGGGTAGGGAGGACTGGGGAAGGTGGGGCTCAAGGAGGGTGACGGCTGCTTTCCAGGTGCTGGAGGGCGAAGCCGTGGGCATCAAGAGCTTTGGTTACTCCATGTCTGGGGGCCTGGATGTGGATGAAAACTACTACCCAGACCTGCTCGTGGGCTCCCTGGCTGATACTGCCGCGCTGTTCAGGTGAGCCTCCAGCCTCTCAGACCCTCCCTACGGGTCTGGCCTCTTTCCAGTCCCACGCCTCGTCCTGCAGAGTGTTCCTAACCCTACATTCTCGTCTTCCCTACCCAATGAACTCTCCACACCCAGGGCCAGACCCGTTCTTCACGTCTCTCAAGAGATATTCATTGCTCCGAGAGCCATCGACCTAGAACAACCCAACTGTGCTGGTGGACTCTTGGTCTGGTGAGGCGCGTCCAGAAGGGATTGTGCCAAGGAGGAGGCCAGTGGCTTCCCTTCCCCTGCCTCTCTTCCCTAGCTTGGGTCTGGGTTGTGGCAGAAGTAGGGTTTGGGTTCTTGTTTGCTCAAGCGCCTCCATTTGCCCCACAGCGTGGACATAAGGATCTGTTTCAGCTACATTGCTGTGCCCAGCAGCTACAACCCTGCTGTGGGTGAGTGGAATCCTCACCCACCACTCTCTCTGATGGCTTCCAGGGTAGAGAGGAGGGTACCCCAGGAACAGGGTCCTCAGCTCACTGGATTCCCTCTTCTCCTTCCACGCCATAGCCCTGGATTACACATTAGATGGGGACACGGACCGGAGGCTCCGGGGCCAGGTTCCACGAGTGACTTTCCTGAGCAGAGGCCCGGACGACCTGAAGCACCAGTCCTCAGGCACTGTGTGGTTGAAGCACCAACAGGACCAAGTCTGTGGGGACACTGTGTTCCAGCTGCAGGTGACACTGCCTTCTGGTCTCCAAGTGACATTGTTATTACATGTCTCTTCTCTGCCTCTTCTCTAGAAAGACAAGCTTCGGGCCATTGTGGTCAGTCACACTTTTTGTGAGCTCTGGGCCCCAAGGGACTGGAAAGATGCTCAGCAGCCAAGAGATTGTCTTGCTCTTGTAGGTGACCCAGGTTTGGGTCCCAGTGCCCACCTTGGGTGTCCAGTAATGCCCTGCAACTCCAGCTCCCAGAGACCTGGTACTCTTCTGGCTTCCTTGGATACCTGCATTCATGTGCTTATACTCACACACAGACACCACGCACACACACATAATTAAAAAATTAAAAAAGCCTTTGTACTTGGCAGCATATATACTAAAATTGGAATGACAGAGAAGGCTAGCACGGCTTCTGCTTAAGGATGACACATAAATTTGTGAAGAATTCCATATTTAATTTTTTATTTTTAAAAGATCCTCCCTGTGGGTCTGGCCTCTGAGCAGTCCCCCGTTTGATCTCCTTTCTACACACTTTTGCCTCTCTGCCTGATTTTTTTAAAATGAGATGGAGTGTCTGTATGTAGCCCAGGCTGGCCTGGAACTTTTTATATAGGCCAGGCTGGTCTAATTATGAGATCCCACTTCCTTAGCCTTTTGGGTGCTAGGGTTGTGGGCATGAGCCACCACGCCCAGCTAGTACTCCTTGCTGTCTTCACACATCTGTGAAGTGAAGTCTGGAAGTTCACAGAGGTGGCGTCTGCTCCTCACTCGAAGGGAAAGCCTTTTCTGCTGTGGTCTCTCTCTCATCCTCACTGCTTGCCCGCTTGTATGTCTGTCTCCCTCAATTGCTTTCTAAGCTTGAGAGTCTTCAGTGTACTGGTGAGGGCCTTGATCAGGGCTGGGGCTGGGGCTGGTTCCATGAGTAACAATACTTCCCTTTCAGGAAAATGTCAAAGACAAGCTTCGGGCCATTGTGGTGACCCTGCAATATGGTCTCAACAGCCCTCATCAAGCTCCTGGCCAGGGGCTCCCCCCTGTGGCTCCCATCCTCAATGCTCACCAGCCTAGCACCCAAAGGACAGAGGTGAGCATGCGGGAAATAGAGCTGGGAGGGACAATGGTCTTGGTGCTTCCACAGTGACACCCACTTGCAGCTTGTAGAAAAAGCTCTTCCGCACATGTAGCCCCAGTATAAGCCTTATATGTAGGCACGGTAATACCTCAAAGGGGAAATGTGTTCCTTCGTAGTCTAAGAGGACAGTGCTCCTGCTCCCTCACTCCCTGGAGTTGCCCATGGTTCTGGGGTAATCAAAGCCTGGTGTCTTCTGAGATGGACATCAAGCCTCTTAAATCTCCTTGCTCCCATTCGGCCAGAATGGACAGCGTGCAGCTCACTGTGTGCACAGTGCTACCCGTCACTGCTTTTCACAGTCTGTGCAGTCTGGGCAGGGGAACTGTGGTCTGTTTATGGACCAGCCTGGAGTTCTCTCATCCTGTGTTTTGCTAATGCACCATATGCCTCGGTTACACATTTGATCTCCACCTTAGACGTGATCTTCTGAACACTCTCCTCAGATCCACTTTCTGAAGCAAGGCTGTGGTGATGATAAGATCTGTCAGAGCAACCTGCAGCTGGTGCAGGCCCGGTTTTGCTCCCGGATCAGCGACACCGAGTTCCAACCTCTGCCCACGTGAGATGGGTGGAGAGTACATGTGTTGGGGAGGAGAGGGCTAGGCCTCAGCAAATGGAGGAAGCTTCTTCAGAGGGGTCAGACGGGGCTCTGATTCAGAGGTCCGAGCGAGGGGCAGGATCCTGACCAGAGAACAATGCTCCTAGTCTGTATAATGCTGTGTATTTTATGGACACGTCATCACAGTGTGACCCCTCTGTGGCTCCACGTTGTGAATGAGAGCAACCTCTTTGGGTTGCTGTTTGCACCATGTCAGAAAGTGGTGGAGTTAGCATAAGAATGGAGGTCCCCTGATTCAGAGCTGGCTGGTGTGTGGTGTGGAGGACCTGGAATGAGAGGAGAGGCGGTGTACACTTGTTTGGGGGCTGGAAGTAGACCGGGTGGGAGGCTCGGATCCTACCGGATCCTACAGTGAGTGGGGTCCCATCCTCCAGGGCTGTGGATGGAACAACGGCCCTGTTTGCCCTGAGTGGACAGCCGTTCATAGGCCTGGAACTGACGGTCACCAACCTGCCCTCGGACCCCGCCCAGCCTCAGGCAGATGGGGATGACGCCCATGAAGCCCAGCTCCTGGTCACCCTACCAGCCTCATTACGCTACTCAGGTGTTCGAGCCCTGGATTCTGTGGTAAGAACCTGGGACAAGGCCTAGTGTGTTCCTTTAATTTTTATTTTCTTATTGTGACTTTTTTAAATTAGTAGTTATAGGTCTTATGATATAGTCAAACCTGCGTGTCACTGTATTTAGCTCATCAAAGTCACTCCCATTACCCCCTCTCCCTCTCATACTCAGGGTTTCCATTGCTGTGCAGAGACACCATGGCCACAGTAACTCTTATAAAGGAAACACTTAATCGGGGTGGCTTACAGCTCAGAGGTTTAGTCTGTTATCATCATGGTGACATGCGGGCAGATGTGGTGGAGAGGTAGCTGAGAGTTCCACATCCGGACTGACAGGCAGCAGGAAGAGCGAGACACTGGGCCTAGCTTGAACACTTGAAAGCTCAAAGCCCACCCTCAGGGACACACTTCCTCCAACAAGGCCACAACTCCTAATCCCTGTCAAGTGGTGCTGCTCCCCAGTGACAAATTCAAATCTGTGAACCTAGAGGGGACTTTATTATGCAGACCACCACACCCTCCTTTCTCCTTCTGGTTTCCCTCCTTTCAAAATTGTCCCCTATGCTTATGTATATTCTTTTCTTTTGTTTTTATTTTTGTTTTTTTGAGACAGTTTTGTGTGTGTGTGTGTGTGTGTTTGTGTGTGTGTGTGTGTGTGTGTGTGTGTGTG